>PVIW01003840.1:0-153119 GCA_004026585.1 Noctilio leporinus | reverse complement strand
GTTGTATTACATCCATCCCCTTTTTGCTCCCCTCTGTCCCCCTCCCCACCCACCCATTCCCCCCAAAGTCAATCCCACCTGTTGTCCATGTCCATGGTTCCTTTATACTAGGTTCTTGTCTAAGCTGCTCCCCTTTCTTGCCTCTGCCTCCCCCCTCCCCCCAACCCATTTCCCCCTGACCACTGAAGGCCTATTCCTTGTATTCATATACTTGGTTCTGTTTTGCTTGTTGTTAGTTTTGCTCATTATTGTCCCGTAATGGGTGAGATCATATGATATTTGTCCTTCACTGACTGGCTTATGAAATAGACTTTTTTAAAAAAATGTAATTTAATTTAAAAAAATACTTGTTTTATTTAGAGAGAGGGGAAGGGAGGGAGGCAGAGAGGAAGAGAAACATCATCAATGTATGCTTGCCTTTCACCTGCCTCCAGCTATGGGCCTGGCTGGAGACCTGGCTTGCAGCTTGGGTATGTGCCCTGACTAGGAATCGAACCAGTGACCTTTGGGTTCACAGGCTGGCATGTTTCCACTGAGCCACCAGCCAGGGCTGCAATAGACTTTTTAACTCAGTATGGTAAATGGAGGTAAAAATGACGGGAGCTAGTATTTGTCATCTGTATTATTATATTCAAGATATTTTTACTCTTCACCACCACCCTTTAAGGAAGGCACTATTTTTTACTCCTGTATTCCTGTCTTCCAAATGAGGAAACTGAAGCCTAGAAAAATTAAATAACATTCCTAAGATCACATATAAACAAAATGGCCAAGTAAGAGTGAAAACACAAGTTTATCCAACTCCCAAACCTAGCATTTTTGCCACTGCATCATGTTGTGCTCTAGTAATGAATGTGTTAACCTAGACCATGTGACAGCCGAAGACAAGCCTCAGTCTTGTCTATCTAATACTGCACAAAGTGCTAAGCTGCTCTTTGTCTCTCTGTGAGCCAGAGGAGGAGTTTCCAGCCCTATCTTGCAGCCTCACCCCAGTGAAAGGACGAATAATTGTCCAGGCTTGGATCATGGCTTAAAAGACAGTCCTGTCCCAGGAAAGATGCCTAGACTTGCTTTGGCCTCCTTGTGGGCTGATCCTACTACTTTTTCCCATCCCTCTGCAGGCTCCTATGCGGGCCAGGCCTACTTTCCTTCCAGTCCCTCTGCAGCCTGCTGCCACCACACCACCGCCAGGTCACAAACAAAGGCCAGATCTGGAGAAGAACTTCCTGCCTGGTGGGCTCATTTAGCTCTGGGCCAGGTGTCCAGCTGGGCTGGTAGCCTCTGTCTTGACACCTTTATCCACCTGTCTGGGTAGTTTGTTCCTGGACCTGCCTGGCATCCGGAGGCTGGCCCTGGGGACGCTCTGAACCCCTTCCAGTGCTATAAGTCCAACTCCCAGAGGGTCCCAAGACCTTGGAGCAGCAGGCAGCTTTGCAAGGGCCCGTGGATGTTAGCTGAGGAGGCAACTGTGCAAGATGACGCAGCCAGAATGGAGGGGCACCATCTATGTTGCTTCTCCTTATGCATAATGGAGCATAATTATAGTACTTGGAATGTATGTGGGACCTGCTTTCCAGAAGCTAAAAGCCCAAGAGAGTACTTTAGTTTCTCAGTCTCTCACACACAGAGGCACGTACACACACACTTTAAAGAGCCAGCCAAAAAGTGTTATAAATAAAATTCTAGAACATGAGTGGGAGGAATAAACAGGAAAATTTCACTGTAGGAGATGAAAATGTACCAACTCCTTGTAGGATGGCTTCACTGACAGCCCACAATTGTGCTATTAATCAGAAACCTAGTTAGATATATTGTTGCTTTGTTCAGACTTTGTCTTCTCCTCCTTGTCAATACATGTTAGAGATGATGTAAATATTGTTGGAGCTCAGGGTAAGGCAAACGGTAAAGGAAGAAACTAGTCTTCATGGGTACAGTAAGGGAACATGACCTGATGGGTCACACTTACGTTGTCAAGCGTCCTCTCCTTCCAGCCAGAAAGGGCTCCATGTTGCCAACCCCACTTGCTCTTCCCTACCTCTGTTTGTGATCTCCCCACCAAGCTGAAATGCCCCTCATTCGCCTCTCTGCCCCCTTCCCAAATGCTCCTCATCTTCTAGGCCTTTTGTTCAAGGCAATCTATTTATCTGACATGTCCTCCGCCCTCCTTCTATCTTCTTCAGGTCTGTCTGGTGTGGCTATCTTCCCTTGTCTGGACCCACCCCCAGAAGGCCTAGTGACCTCGCCCCTCCTTTGATCATGAGAACCACCAGCTATCTGGATCTGACACACACTACCTGCCTTGTGAGTTAACATTTCGGCCCCTGCCAATAGTGCACGCTCCTGGAGGATACTCCAGGGCTTTGTCTTATTCCCTGTTCATAAGGTGGACTGGAGGTGTAACATTTTTTCCAAACTGTAAAAGCAGAGGAATTGTCCAGGAGGTGGCCCTTATTGTGATGACTTTCATCAAAGCATAATTTACTTTATAGAGGGCTGTTTCCATGATTCTTAAGCCCTGTGGTAATTCTTCTATCAGTCCTTTCTTCTCTTGTTTCTTCCTGGTTTGGTTTAGTGTTTGTGATGGTGAATAATTGATATTTTTCAGACCAAGGTAGTATTTTTTTTCCCTAAAATAACACAAGAGACAAGTCCATAGCTTTAGGATTATTTTCTGCCCTTGTATTCTCTAAGTCCAGGAAATATATACACAAGGTTGCTAGGAAATGGAGAGACGTTTGCGTTGGGCCTACGCAAATAAGAAATAAGAGACCCTATGGAAAAAAGAGTGGTTCTGGGAGGCTCAAAAAACACCTAGAGAATCTGCTAAATAATATTTTTGTCTGCTGTTTGTAAATGTGACTTGCTTTGAAACCATCTGTCATGCAGTCCTTTGGCGACAGCTGAAAAGCATTTAAATCTGTGAAAATGAGTATATTTTTGTATATAGCAAAGCATGTTTTAATGGGTCCCTGCTGCCTGTTGTCCAATGCAGTCTTTGAAATATGATTTTAACCAATTGTCAAGTAGCATTTAAAATAGAATTCAAAGAAGGGACGTGGCAATGAATGGAGAGGCTGAAGTGCACTTTGTAGTTGTATGTGAGTGTGTGTGTGTGTGTGTGTGTGTTTTAAGATGTTATTTATTTATTTTTAGAGAGAGGGGAAGGGAGGGAGAAAAAGAGGGAGAGAAACATTGATGTGAGAGAGGAACATCGACCAGGGACTGAAACTGCAACCCAGGCATATGCCCTGACAGGGAATCAACCAGGGACCTTTAGCTTTGCAAGAGACACTCAACCAACTGAGCCACACTCGGCAGGGCTGGAGTTGTGTTTCTTCATGGAATGAATGGAGAAGCTGCAACACAGGTGGTAGAACAATGTTTTTTCATAGATCTGGGGGAGAGTTGGAGGTCTTGTTGCTCTTTCTTCAAATTAGAGAAGCAGCCATTCCCCAGGTTGGGGCAGGAATGTAGCTAGCTGCTCCTCATGTCCTTGTAAGGGGCTGGATTCGTGCGGCCAGAATTGGGCTTTGCTGACAGCTTAGCACTTCAACCTTTATAACATTTCTGCTTTCACATTTCTCCCCTTGGTCCACGTGGGTAATATCCCTCATGACCAGTGCCCAAAACATCTGAATTAGTGGTGGCGGCAGCAGCTGTTACAGGAAGATATTTGAAAATGATCAAAAAGGCTTCCTCGCATTGAGGGGAGAAAGTAGACTCAAAGGAAAATCTCTTTCTCCAAACGCCTGTAAGACTTATTACTGGCATTTCACACGCATGCTGTTGGGAATCATCAGTTGCCTTTGAGGGTCATGTCTGCGCAAGTAAAATTGTGTCTGGAGGGCCAGGATCTTGTCTAGGTTAAAAATCAAATGTCAGGGATGGAAGGAACTCCAGAACTCAAACATCAGACATGAGAAAATTGGAGTTGATACCGGTAAGGCCTGGGCCCATGTGGCTCGGTTGGAATGTCATTCGGTAAACCGAAAGGCCTTGAGGGGTAGATTCCCAGTATGGGCACATGTCTAGGTATGGGTTCTGTTTGCCTGTCTGTCTTTCTCTCCCCTCCTTCCTCTCTCTCTAAAATCAATGAATATATCCTCAGGTGAGGATTAAAAAACAAAGATACTGGTAAGCAGCTGAGTTAGGACTCAGTCGGAGATCTCTAGATTCATAGCCAATGACATCTCACCATGCCATTTTCAAGGTCTGCCAAAGACAGACTATTCAACTAATGCCCCACAGAAGATAAGCATTTAGAGCTTTCTTTTATAATACTTGTACACAATCCATGATAAAAAGAAGTATGCCAGCTCTGGCTGGTAGGTAGCACAGTGGATAAGGCGCCGGCCTGGGAACCCAAAGATCGCTGGTTCGACTCCCAGCCAGGGCACATAACCAGGTTGCAAGCCAGGCCTCCAGCCAGATCTGTAGCTGGAGACAGGTGAAAGGTAACTTTACGTTGATGCCCCTCTCTCCCTCTCTGCCTCTCTCCCTTCCCTTCTCTCCAAAAATAATAAAATCTTAAAAATAAATAAAAAATAAATAAGTATGCCAATACCCAAAAGAATTGGAGACTGGTAGTCAAATACATGCACATACATGTTCATAGCAGCATTACTCAATAGCTTTATGGAATGCCCGAAAGTTGGGAAAAGCCCAAATATCCATTAGATGTTAAACAAATTAACAAATTCTGTTGTATATGCACAATGAATAGCCGTATAGCTAATTATGCATCTCCTTTGTTATTTCCTAAGGGTAAATTCCTGGGCATGCAAAACATGGGTACAACACAAATGTCCATTGACTGACAAATTGATACATAAAATATGTATATTCATACAATGGAATATTATTCAGCCATGAAATGGAATAAAGTATTGATACATGGTACAACATGGGTGAACCTCAAAAACATTATGCTAGTGCCCTGGCTGGTGGCTCAGCAGATGGGGTGCCGGCCTGTGAACCCAAAGGTCACGGGTTCGATTCCCCAGCCAGGGCACATGGCCGGGTTGCAAGCCAGGTCTCCAACCAGGTCTGTAGCTGGAGGTAGGTGAGAGGCAACCATGCACTGATGTTTCTCTCCCTCTTTGCCTCTCTCCCTTCCTCTCACTCTGGAAATAATAAATAAAATCTTTAAAAAAAAAACATTATGCTAGTGAAATGCCTCAGACGCAAAGAGAACGATATTGTGTGATTTCACTTATATGAAATGTACAGAATAGGCACATTTACACAGATACAAAGTAGAATAGAGGTTACCAGGGGGTGGTAGAAAAGGAAAATGGCAAGTTACTGTTTAATGGGCATAGAGTTTTCTTTAGGGGTGATGAAAAGGTTTGGACCTAATTAGAGGCGTAGTTGTACAGCATTGTGAATGCAGCAAATGTCACTCAATTGCTCACTTTGAAATGGTTAATTTTATGTGAATTTCAACTCAATTCCACAAAGAAGAAGAGAAGGCATTTTAGCACCTTAGCTGATGGATCTTGGCCACCACTGACTGCTGGCTGCCCCAACACCAAACAGGGTCTTACTTGGATGCAAATAGCCTCATATAGCAAGAATGGTGATCAAAAGCAAGGGCTTTGGTGTCAGAATTGGGCACAACTCTCAGCTCTGCCACTGATCATCTGAGTGCCCTTGGGCATGTGATTTTAACCTCTCTGAGTCTCTGGGGTTTTTTGTTGTTGTTGTTGTTTTGTTTTGTTTTGTTTTTGTTTTTTTAAGATTTTATTTATTATTTTTAGAAAGAGGGGAAGAGAGATTGGCAGAGAGGGAGAGAGACATCACTGTATGGTTGCTTTTCACCTGCCTTCAGCCACAGACCTGACTGGAAACCTGGTTTACAACCTTGTTATGTGCCCTGGCTGGGGAATCGAACCTGCTACCTTTGGGTTTGCAGGCTGGCGCCTTATCCACTGTGCTACCAGCCAGGGTGAGTCTCTGTTTTTTCATCTGTGAAATGGAAGTAACTTTGGAACCTATCTCATCAGATTGCCACCAAGATCAACATACAGCTAGTGCTCGAAAGATGATAAATCATATTTTCGGGGAGGGTGTATAGATGAGAAGAACTCAATAAATAGTAACTATTATCTAGGATAGGGCAGCAGCCTGAAAGAAACAAACAACAATAACAACAAAAACAAAAACAGCTCTGGCTGGTGGCTCAGTGGATTGGTGCTGGCCTGCAAACCCAAAGGTCGCAGATTCGATTCCCCAGCCAGGGCACATAAGCAGGTTGCAAGCCAGGTCTCCAGCCAGATCCGTAGCTGGAGGCAGGTGAAAGGCAACCATACATTGATGCTTCTCTCCCTCTCTGCCTCTCTCCCTTCCCTTCTCTCTAAAAAATAATAAATAAACTCTTTAAAACCAAACCAAACAAAAAAAAAACAAGCAAGTATTGGGCCTTAAAATAGTGCAACATTAATAGTATCCAGTTCAGAGTAAGTAACAATCTTACCCTATCACCATTATACAGTCTGACATCCAGTCTGACATCCTGGCACCCAGATTCTCCCGATGGAAAAAGATGGACCGTGCCCTTCAACATAATTTGTACCTCTTACCCTTGACTCTCCTTGCTGGTTTCCAACCAAGGTTTGCACTTACATAGCTTCCACCTGGTTTTCCATTTTTTAAAAAAGATTTTATTTATTATTTTTAGAAGGAGGGGAAGGGAGAGAGGCAGAGAGGGAGAGAGACATCAATGTATGGCTGCTTTTCACCTGCCTCCAGCCACAGACCTGACTGGAGACCTGGTTTGCAACCTTGTTATGTGCCCTGGCTGGGGAATCAAACCTGCGACCTTTGGGTTCGCAGGCCGGCACCTTATCCACTGTGCTACCAGCCAGGGCTGGTTTTCCATTTTTGACCCTGAGTTGGTAATGCCACCAGTTGGGTCCTGTGGTACAGACATTTCTTATTCTTCATCCTCAGATCTCCTTCTAGGACTTGGTTGCATTCATGCTTCCAGCTCTTCTTGCTTGAGCATCCTGGTCAGGCGTTGATAACTCAGCACCTCATTCAAATCATCACCCATCCCCATGCTACCTGAGAGCCCCAGAGTGATGAATTTAGAGAGTAGAGGCATGGTAAATGTTTGAGAATCAGGCAAGATGAGAAAAGACCTTTGTTGAATGAGCTCAGATATGATGTAATTAAAAATAAGGAACATTGGGGAGGAAAGAAAAAAGCAAGTAAGGAAAATGAGGGTTTCTTTTTATCAGGCCAGTGATGTTCACTGAAAAGTATGTATTTTCTTAAAGAAAATATTTTTTAAAAGATTTTATTTACTTATTTATTTTTAGAGAAAGGAAAAAAGAAGGAGAAAGAGAGGGAGAGAAAAACCATTGTGTGGTTGCCTCTCATGCCCCTAACCAGGGACCTAGCCTGTAACCCAGGCGTGTGCCCTGACTGGGAATTGAACCAGCAATCCTTTGGTTCACAAGCCAACGCTCAATCTACTGAGTCACACCAGCCAGGGAAAAATGTGTATTATACTTAAGACTATAAAAGTTGCATGTATTTACTGTAAAATATAGAAAAGGTTCAAATTATATACATATGAACTTATATATACATACACATACATATACACTGTGTATGTATATACTCTATCCTTAAACACATCCACTAAAAAAATTGTGTTTTGTTGTATCCTTCCTTTTTGTATAATATACATACAATAAAGTTCACAGAACTGAAGTGTATTGCCTGATGAAAATTTACATATGTACATACATAATTACCACCTGAATCAAAATATAGGATAAGCACTCCCAGAAAGTGTTCTCAAGATCCTTGATTCATGCTAACTAAAATGTTAACTAAAACCAGCAAATTTTCAAAATCATCTTATTCGTACATATTTACCATGGAAAAACTCACATGAATCCATTCTTTTAAAGGAAATAAAGTTAGGAGTCACGGAAGTGAGATTATGTAAAATGAAAAATTTGACTTACACAACTTTTCTCTTGATACATTTTTGAGCTGCCTATTTCCCTGGCCCCTAAGAAATCAAAGAAAGGAAGACAGGGCTCTCTGGGGGGTGATGAAAGTGGAAGAGCAGGGGAGAGCCTCTTTCTCATTTCTGCCAACTTTGTGCACCCTCCCTCCTCCCGGACAAGACCCGAGTATGCTGGAATAGAGTGCTGTGTACTCTGAGAATTAAGAAAATGTCAGTTAGAATTATGGGAAAGTCAGTCTGGGTAAGGGAAGCTTGTGTATGTCATCAGAGAGACATGGGAAAGGCCATGCTCTCTGTGCTGTGTATGCAGCCTGGATTCAGCTAGATGCTCGGAATGTCTGCCCAGGTTTAATAGCTTTCTTGATCATTTAAATGCTTCATTGTTATAGCAGCAGTAACAGCAGCAGTTCCGTAGACATCACCCATCAGTGGTTAGAAAATGACAAATGTCAAACTATGTCTGACCCTGACTCTCTTCAACTCTTTATCTGTGGTATCTCTTTGGAATAAAAATGCCTACTCCCTGCTGTGTCTTCTTAAAAATGCACATTGTCTCTTCGCATAAAGGCAGAGATGATGGTGCTATGGAGAAAGAAGAATAAAAAGAAGAGGAGGAGGAAAAAGAAAAAAGAAAAAAGGAATTCATTGTGACTTCTCAGGTTTGAAGTGCAAGTCCAAAAACCTATCGGGCTAAGTTGGTACTTCATAAAGAACTTTCTTATGTCACTTAAAACATTTTTTTTCTTTTAAAAATGGGCCTTGATTTTGCAGCTCCGTTTCCTGATCATCACAGAGAAGAAACAGGTTTCATAAATGTTCATAGCCAGAGTTGGGGAGGGTGCCCTTCAGCTCCTAGGAGCCCTGTGAGAGTGAAGCTGACAACAGACACCTTGTCTGTTTTAGCAAACAAGGTAGAGAATGAATATAAAATGCAATATTCAGCCCCATGTATCACTGGTTGTTCTCTGCAATCTGCACCCTAATACTTCTGATACCTTTAGGAGCCCTAGTTCTCAGGTAAAATCCTGAGTAGAAGCAGCAAGGTTGGTTCCTGTTCTAGCCTCTGACTGTCATAGGCTTGAAATCGTAAACGAAATAGGAAAAGGTCAAGGTTAAGGTGGATTGACTTGACAAATGCCAAGGTCTCTTCTAGATTTCCTATTCTCATAGCCTCTGGTCATCCAATGCTGGGCTCTCTACCTCCACTCTGTCTTTTAGCCTGTGTGATTTTCTCATCAGCTGGGTGAGACGTGGTGGAATAGTAATAGAAAACAGTTTTGAGAAATGAATGTTCCAGAAGTACCTTCGCAATGTACGTGTCAAACATAAAGTATCAGTATTTTTATTTAATCAAATGCATATGAAGAAATCATTTTCTTTCCAGGAGTAAACCATTTATGTCCAATGGGCAATTTAGAGAAGGAGCTCTCTCCCAGTTACATTGAAATGCATGTTTTACATCTAAAGCGGTAGGTCAAATCATGTGCAACAAGCTAGAGTAGTAACTATCTCTGGCAACTATTTGCCGTCATATGGAAGTGTCATCACTAAAAAGTAGGCTTTTTTTTTTTTTCTTCTTGTTTTTTTTTTTTTTTTTATATATAATTAGAAATACTCTTTAGCCCTGCCTGGTGTGGCTCAGTGGATTGAACACTGCCTGTGAATCAAAAGGTTGTCGGTTTGATTCCCAATCATCGCACATACCTGGGTTTCAGGCCAGGTCCCTGGTTGGTGGTGTGAGAGAGGCAACTGATTGATGTTTTTCTGGCACATTGATGTTTCTCTCCCTCCCTCCCTCCACTTGCCTCCCTCTAAAAATAAATAAATAAAATGTTAATTCAAAAGACTTAAGTGACAAAGCCTGGCTGAGTAGCTCAGTTGGTTAGAGCATCCTCCCCATACATCGAGGTCCTGGGTCAGGACCACATACAGGCATCAACCAATGAATACATAAATAAGTGGAACAACAAATCGCTCTTTCTCTTTCTCTCTCCATCAATGATTTTTTACAAATAATTCATTTGTTAGCAATCGCTTTCTAAGAAAGATTTTGTTTATTTATTTTTAGAGAGAGAGGGGAAGGGAGGGAGAAAGAGAAGGAGAAAAACATCAATGTGTGGTTGCCTCTTGTGCGCCCCTAAACTGGGGAGCTTGCCCTCAACCCAGGCACGGGCCCTGACTGGGAATCGAACCAGCAACCCTTTGATACACAGGCCAGCACTCAATCCACCAAGCCACAGCAACCAGGGCAATACATTTTTTAAAATTAAAAAAAAAAAAAATATATATATATATATATATATATATATATATATATATATACACATACACACACACACACACATTTTATATATATATATATATAAAATATATATATATATATATATATATATATATATATATATATATATATCTTAAAAAAAGACAGCTGAAATATCATCTTCTGGAAAATCTTAGACTCCCTCAAGCAGAGCCAATGGTCCCTACTTCTAAGCTCCCAATGCACTATCTATACAAAACAACTATCACACCACTCAGCAAAGGTCTTGCTTTCTCTGAGGGTTCCTCCACCCCCAGCCTCCAACAGCTCTTAGACTTGATTTGAGTATCTATTGCCTGCCAGTGTCCGGATTGGCACTGTGGGCAGTTTTCCTAAGGGAATAAAGGACTTAGAATTGTATCTGAAATCTCTTGATGTTTAAAAAGACATTTTATTTATTTTTAGAAAGAGGGCAAAGGAGGGAGAAAGAGAGGGAGAGACACATCAATGTGAGGGAGAAGCATCGATTCCTAACCAGGAATCAAGCAGGTGATCTTTCACATTGTAGAATGATGTGCAACCAACTGAGCCCATCATCAGTCAGGGTTGAAATCTCCTGATTTTTAAAATATTAGTGACTGCTTCAGAGCACTTAGAAGTTTACTGGCCCACAAACCAGACAGGGGGCATGTACCCTGACCAGAAATCATACCAGCATTTTTTTAGTTTGTGGGAAGACACCCAACCCACTGAACCACACCAGCTAGGGCTCTCAGCTAAGTCTTGATGGATGAATATACAGGAGTTTCCCAAAGAATGGAAGGGAGTAAAAACGTATTCCTAGCATGGTCAGGGTAAGGTTGCAAGGAAGTGCATGGCATGATGGAGAATGATGACATGTTCTTGTGGGACTGAGTATACGGTACAGGGTTGGGAAGGATCACTTGTAAAGCTGGTAATGTAGGCTATGGACCAATAGCAAGCATCCAGATCTATTGAATGACTTGGGAGTTGATCTGGAAAGCAATGGAGTACCGTGGAAGAGGGAAGGGCATTGTTCAGGTGTTATCAAAGGCTTACTCTGATGGCTGTGAGAGTGATGAGCTGGGTAGGGGAGAGACTAGAGGGCTACAGGACACCCAGCTATCCTAAGGGGGGAAGTCGCATTCTGTTCCTTACTCCATATTTGGCAACTAAGGTAACTCCCCAGCAGGCCAAGAGAAATACCCCAAAAGCTGAGAGGGAGGACCTGACTCAAGTAGTCCTTGGCTTGGAGGGCAGCAGCAGTGAGTGCATACTTTGTTCTATCAGACCACCGGTGAATGTACCCCAGTAGCACATCAGAGAAAACACCTCACTTGGGAAAACCAATTATACCATAAATGCATTTTCCCTAAGCCAGCCTTTATATATAGATCTTACACAGTACATGAAACTATAAACTCCTTCTGGCTTGTTTATCTTCCCTCCTAGGTCTGATCAGCTCCTGGCAAATAGTATATGTTCAATGAACATTTATTAACCTGAAACAGGGACATTTCTATAGGATCTGGGAAGATGTACATTCATTGTTGATCCTAAATGAGACCCAGAGATGTGTGTTTTCTAACCAAAAAAAAAAAAAAAAATTGCATGGGATTTAGTCAGAGACCTTACATTTTTCAGTCTTGGTTCAGCCACTTAGGAACCCTGTGGTTGTGGACAAGCCACATAACCTAGCTGAGACTCTCTTTGCTTGCCAACTTTTGAAATACTCACCTGAGGGCATAATCATTGATTTGAGAGAGACAGAGAGCGAGGCAGAGAGCGAGGCAGAGAGAGAGGCAGGGAGAGAGAGAATCATCCATGTGAGAAAAATACATTGACCAGCTGCCTTTGCACACTCCCTGAATTCATAACCTAGTGCCCTGACTGGGAGTCAAACCCACAACCTAGGTGTGTACCCTGATTGGTAACTGAACCTGCAACTCTTCAGTGCATGGAATGACCCTACAACCAAACAAGCTATACTGGCTAGGGCTTATTTATTTTTTTTAAATACATTAAAATGTTCTAAAAGCATGACAGTACACCTGGAAGCTCTTTGCAAACTGTAGAGTACTACATGACCAAAAGTGGCCTATTTGTAAAATGGAATACTATTCATCCATGGAAAGGAAGGACTGATACATACTATCACATGCATGGATCTTAAAAACATGATGCTGATTGAGGGGGGAAAAAAGCCAGACATAAAATTTCATATATTGCATGATTCAATTTATGTAAAACATCCAGAATAGGCAAATCTATGGCTACAGAAAGCAAATTAATGGAGAGAAAGGAACAGACTTTGATAGCTGAATGGGTATGAGGTTTCCTTTGGAGATGATGAAAATGTTCTATAGGTAGAGTGCTCATGGTTGCACACCATTGTGAATGTGCTTAATGCCGCTGAAGTGTACACCTTAAGATGACTAAAATGGTAAGTTTCATGTTTATGTAGTTACTGCAATTTCAGAAAGCAAAATAGTGCTATATGAGGGTTAATCATCCTGAGAAGTTGTTGATTCTTGCATTCTACACACAGCTCCAATCCATTTTATGGTGTTCAGAAAACTTACTAAGTGGGGGCATCTCCACTAAGAAGCCTCTTTGGAAGAGGAGCTGGAGTAGGGGCAGAGGATAGAAGGTGTAACTACAGGCCATCAAAAAGGGAAGCTGGTCCTGGCTGGTGGCTCAGTGGCTGGCACTGGCCAGTGAATCCAAAGGTCGCTGGTTCGATTCCCAGCCAGGGCAAAACCAGGTTGCAAGCCAGGTCTCCAGCCAGGTCTGTATCTGGAGGCAGGTGAAAGGCAACCATGCATGGATGCTTCTCTCTCTTTCTTCCTCCCTCCCTGCCCTTCTCTCTGAAAATAATAAATAAAAAAATCTTGAAAAAAATAAAAGGGAAGCTGGATGGTGTTTGTTCTGCAGATTGCCAGTAGTTCACCCTGTTTGTATTTAAATGAAAGGAGGCTTTGAAGTGGAAGCTGCCTCTGAGCAGAGCTTGGGGTTCCTGCCTTGTGTGGACTTGTCCAGATCCGTTTGTAGCTAGAGGTTACTGTTTCTGATGGAAAAGGCTCAAGGTTTGGTTAATAATACATGAACAGGAAGAACAGGAATAAACTGGGAAGAAAGGAATGACTCCTCTGGATTTGGTGTGAAAAGTTTTCTGATAAGGTTTCATGGTTTAGAAGTGTCTTACTCGTGGTCACTGGATTTTATTATTATTACTATTTTATTAGATATTTATTTTTTTATTGTTGTTATATTACATTCATCTCAATTTTCCCCCTCTACCCTCTCCTTTCCCCCACTCCTTATCTCCCCCCCCCCACACACAGTCAATCCCACATGTTGTTTGTGTCCATGGGTCATCCATGCTAGTTCCTTGACTACACTGTTCCCCTTCCCCTACCCCTCACCTCTACCCACTAAAAATGTGTTCCCTGCATTCGTGTCTCTGGTTCTGTTGTTTGTTTATTTGTTTGTTCATTAGTTTCCTGAATTAAGTGAGGACATGTAATATTTAATTTTTGCCACCTGGCTTATTTCACTAAGCATGATACTCTCCAGTTCCATCCATGCTATCATAAATGGTAGGAGTTCTCTCTTTCTTTCTGATACATAGAACTCCATTGTGTAAATGTACAAAAGTTTTTTGATCCATTTATCCACTGAAGGGCACTTAGGCTGTTTCCAGCACTTGGCTATCATAAATAGCGCTGCTATGAACATAGGGGTGCATAGGTTCTTCTGCATTGGTGTTTCAGGATCCTTAGGGTATAATCCTAGGAGTAGAATCACTGGGTCATAGAGCAGTTCTATTCCTAGTTTTTTTGTTTTTTTTTTTTGAGAAAATTCCATACTGTCTTCCATAGTGGCTGCACCAGTCTGCATTCCCACCACCAGTGCAACAGGGTTCCCTTTTCCCCACATCCTCGCCAGCACTTGTTTGTTGATTTGTTGATGATGGCCATTCTAACAGGTGTGAGGTGGTATCTTGTTGTACTTTTAATTTGCATCTCTCTGATGGCTAGTGATGTTGAGCATTCTTTCATGTACCTGTGGGCCCTTTGTATGTCTTCCTTGGAGAAGTATCTGTTTAGATCCTTTGCCCATTTGTTAATTGGGTTGTTTGTCTCCCTGGTGTTGAGTCATATTAGCTCTTTATATATTTTGGAGATCAAATCTTGTCTGATGTGTCACTGGCGAATATGTTTTCCCATATGGTTGGTTCCCTTTTTATTTTCTCAATGTTTTCTTTAGCTAAGTGGAAACCTTTTAGTTTGATGTAGTCCCATTTGTTTATTTGTTCCTTTATTTCCCTTGCCTTTGGAGATATTTCAGTGAAAATTTTGCTGCGTGGGATATCTGCAATATTTTTGCCTGTGTTTTCCTCTAGGGCTTTTATGGTGACACTGCTTATGTTTAAGTCTTTTATCCATCTTGAGTTTACTCTGCTGTATGGTATAAGTTTGTGGTCTAGTTACTTTTTTCTTTTTCTTTTTTTCTGCATGTGCTTGTCCAGTTTGCCCAACACCACTTGTTGAAGAGGTTATTTGCACTTCATGTTATGTTCCTTCCTCCTTTGTCAAATATTAGTTGCCCATAAAGTCCTGAGTTTATTTCTGGGCTCTCTATTCTGTTCCATTGATCTGTTTGTCTGCTCTTGTGCCAGTATGAAACTGTTTTGGTTACTATGACTTTGTAATATAGCTTGATGTCTGGTATTGTGATTCCTGAGACTTTGTTCTTCTTTCTCAGGATTGCTGTAGCTATTTGGGGTCTTTTTTGACTCCATATGAATTTTTTAAGTGTTTGTTCTAATTCTGTGAAATATGACGTTGGTATTTTAATAGGGATTGCATTGAACCTGTAGATGGCTTTGGGTAGTATGGGCATTTTAATGATGTTAATTCTTGCCAACCATGAACATGGTATGTGCTTCCATTTCTGTGTATCTTTCTTGATTTCTTTCTTCAGTGTTCTGTAGTTTTCTGAATACAAGTCCTTTACTTCCTTGGTTAAGTTTATTCCTAATTACTTTACTTTTCTTGTTGCTATGGTAAATGGGATTTGTTTTCTAGCTTCTATCTCTGATGTTTCAATGTTGGTGTATAAAAATGCCTTCGATTTCTGGATATTGACTTTGTATCCAGCTATTTTGCCAAATTCAGTTATTAGGTGGAGTATTTTTTAGTGGACTCTATAGGGTTTTGTATGTACACTATCATGTCATCTGCAAATAATGACAGTTTTACTTCCTCCTTTCCAATTTGAATACCTTTGATTCCTTTTCCTTGTCTGATTGCTGTGGCTAGGACTTCTAAGACTATGTTGAATAGAAGTGGAGATAGTGGACAACCTTGACTTATTCCTGATCTTAGGGGGAAAGGCTTTCCGGTTTTGCCCGTTAAGTATGATGTTGGCTTTAGGTTTCTCATATATGGCCTTTATTATGTTGAGGTATGTTCCTTCTATTCCCACCTTACTGAGGGTTTTAATCATAAAAGGGTGCTGTACTTTATCAAATGCTTTTTCAGCATCTATTGATATGATCGTATGGTTTTTGTCTTTCAGTTTGTTTGTGTTGTATTACATTTATTGATTTGTGAATATTGAACCATCCTTGCACCCTTGGGATGAATCCCACTTGGTCATGGTGTATAATTTTTTTTAATATATTGCTGAATCCGATTTGCCAATATTTTGTTGAGGATTTTTGCATCTAAGTTCATCAGAGATTTTGGCCTGTAGATTTCTTTCTTTGTTGTGTCTTGATCTGGTTTTGGGATTAGAATAATACTGGCCTCATAAAAAGAGTTTGGGAGTCTTCCCTATTCTCGGATTTTTTGGAATAATTTGAGGAGGTTAGGCATTAGTTCTGCTCTAAATGTTTGGTATAATTGACCTGTGTAGCCATCTGGTCCAGGGCTCTTGTGTGCTGGGAGATTTTTTATTACTTCTTCAATTTCACTGGTTGTTATTGGTCTATTCAGGCTTTCTGCTTCTTCTTCTTTGAGTTTTGGTATGTTTTATATATTTCCAGAAATTTGTCCATTTCACTCAGGTTGTCAAATTTTTTGTCCTATAGTTGTGTGTAGTAATTTCTTACAATTCTTTGTATTTCTGTGATATCGGTTGTGATTTCTTCTCTGTCGTTTCTGATTTTGTTTATTTGGGTCCTCTCCCTTTTTCTCTGGATGAGTCCTGTTAATCATTTGTCAATTTTGTTTATCTTTTCAGAGTACCAGTTCCTGGACTTGTTGATCCTTTGAATTGTGCTTTTACTCTCTATGTTGTTTAATTCTGCTCTGATCTTGATAATTTCCTTCCTTCTGCTTGCTCTGGGGTTTGTTGTTGCTGTTCTAGTTCTTGAAGCTTTATGATTAGGTTGTTTGTATGAGTTTCTTCTAGCCTTTTTAGGTAGACCTGTATTGCTATGAATTTCCCCCTGCGGACTGCCTTTGCTGTGTCCCATAGATTTTGCGGTGTTGTGAATTCATTTTTATTTGTTTCCAGATATTTTTTTTATTTCTTCTTTGATCTCATTCCTTACTTAATAGCATGTTATTCAGTGTCCATGAATTGTATTGTTTTTGGATTTTTTTCTTGAAATTGGTTTCTAGTTTCAAGCCATTGTGATCTGAGAATATACTTGGTATGATTTCAGTTTTCTTGAAGTTGTGGAGGTTTGTTTTGTGTCCTACCATGTGGTCTATCTTTGAGAATGTTCCATATGCATTAGAAAAGAATGTATATTTTGCTTCTTTGGGGTGAAAAGTTCTATATATGTCAGTTAAGTCCATTTCACCTAGAGGATTGTTTAATGCTATAATATCCTTGGTGTTGTTTTGCTTGGAAGATCTGCCCATTGTTGTTAATGGGGTACTGAAATCCCCTACTATTAGTGTGTTGCTGTCTATGTCCTTCTTGAAGTCCTCCAAGATTTCCCTTATATATTTGGGTGCTCCTACATTGGGCACATATATATTTATGAAGGTGATGTTTTCTTGGTGGATTGTTCCCTTAAGTATTATGAAATGCCCTTCTTTGTCTCTTTTTCTGTCCTTCATTGTGAAATCTATTTTGTCTGATATAAGTATTACTCCCCCAGCCTTTTTTATGTCCATTTGCTTGAAATATATTTTTCCATCCCTTCACTTTCAGTCTGTGTAGATCTTTTGTTCTAAAGTGGGTCTCTTGCAGACAGCATTTATGTGGGCCATGTTTTCTTTAAAGACATAGACAACTATCCTATGTCTTTTTTAAAAGGTTTTATTTATTACTTTTAGAGGGGAAGGGAGAGAGGCAAAGATGGAGCGAGACATCAATGTATGGTTGCCTTTCACCTGCCTCCAGCTATGGAACTGTCTGGAGACATGGCTTGCAACCTGGTGATGTGCCCTGGCTGGGAATCGAATGAGTGACCCCTGAGTTCGCAGGCTGTCTCCTTATCCATTGTACCACCAGCCAGGGCATCCGGTTTTTTTTTTTTTTTTTGGTGCAGTTAATCTGTTTACATTTAAGGTTATTATTGAGAGGCACTTTTTCATTGACATTTCCCCCCTTTATTCCTTTAGTCCTCTCTGTCTCTCTTTGTTTCTTCATCTTTTTAAAGCAGGCCTTTTAGCATCTCTTGCAGTGCTGGTTTGGTAGAGGTGTATTTTTTTTAGCCATATTTTGTCTGGGAAACTCCTTATTTACCTTCCATTTTGAATAAGAGCCTTGCCGGGTAGAGTATTTTTGTTTGCAGGCCTTTGTTTTTCATTACTTGGAGTATTTTTTGCCATTCCCTTCTGGCTTGTATTGTTTCTGCAATGTCTGGTTATTTTTTCCCCTGTTGTTCTCCAATTTGGTGATCCGGTCCTCTGCTTCATCTAACCTGCTTTGAATTCCTTCTATTGTGTTCTTCAGTTCTGAGATTGTGTTCTTCACTTCCTCCTGGTTCTTACTGATGGCTTCTATGTCTTTTTTAATGCTGGTGTAATTTTCCATAAGTTCCTTGTAGTTGCTCTGAAGTTCTTTGTAGTTTTCTTTGATTTCAGCTAATTCATTGAGCTTTCTTATAATGATGTCTTCGAATTCCATGTCTCATAGCTTGCTAGTTTCTATTTCAAATCTCAGTCTGGTGATTCCTCCTTTCCTTTTGGTGATGGACTGATTCTTTTTTACCCCATTTTGGTTGTCTGTTATTGTTTGTTTTTGTCTTGGGTTAATCTGCTTTGATTCGCTGCCCTCGTGGAGCACCTTTCTGAGTTAGGAGATTTGTGGAGTTCAGTGTTGCTGTCTCCTAGATTTCCTCAACTTACTGCTCTTGGGGTGCCCTTTATGTCATTAACTTGGGCTGTCTGGTTGTATTTTGGATTTGGTGTATGTGTTGCTCCTTTCACTCCAGTTGGCTGATTGAGAGACACTCCTTCTATCCCATCTCATACACTGTTTTTGAGCTGCTCCTAAACTAGAACCACCAGTCCAGGCAAAATAACCACACCTTCAAAGGTATCTTTCTCCCTTAATCCCCTTTTCGACTGACTGCCTATGAACCTAGCTAAATACCCATACCCTCCAAGGTAACCCCCACTTTTAATCACCCCCTCAGCTGCAACTGAGCCAGTCTTAATGGCGATGTAGATATGATAAGACTGTTACAAGCGGGGGGAAATGATTAAGTTGACTAAAGTATAGATAATTTTGAAGGGTGCAAAGGGGTAGCAAAGGTAGTGGGGGTGCGAGAGAGAAAGCCAACTTATATGTTATATAGAAATGGGAAGGGGGAGAATCAGAATGCCTCAAGTGCGAGTGAACATATAAGCCTATATATGTAGTTGTCACATCTACCTCCCTGTCCACCCTCAATGAGCACTGATTAGTCAAGGTGGAGCCAGGATCTGTGTGTTTTTAGCAGAGAAAAAGAACGTGTAGTCCTTAATAGCACACTCTCAAAAAAAAAAAGTTTTAAGCAGCTGGGGAGGGAAGGAATACTTAGATTGAGGACTGGGAATGAGTTGTTGCAGGAGATTGAGTAGACTTTAAAACAAGAGTAGGAGGAGGATCTTGAGTAGTTAGATGAATTGAGGGAAGAGCAGAGTAAAAATATGGGAATTGGGATACATTATGATATAAACAGTATTTACTTAAAATGCACTAATTGTGAGGGTTGGAAGTAACTTTTGAAAAGGATATGTTAGGGCTGAATAGTTCATGTAGCTCTCGGTGTAACTCAGGTGCTTGAGCTGAGCAGCGATCCATTTCCTGGGTCTGCCTCTTTTTCTTGATTAAGTCCCTGTAGTCTACAGTTAGGCTGTGTGGTTTTGGAGTGGCAGGGCCTAAGCCTGTCACAGTCAGGGCTGATTCTGAGTGCCACCACCACCCAGGCTGAGCCTCCAGTAGCCTAGCTGAGTTTCTGCACTGCCAGCGTTTTGGGGCCCTCCCTTCTCTCGCTGGTTCTGTGCGAAGAACTGCAGGGTGCTTTTGTGTCTAGTCCTCCACCTCCAGCTTCTTGAGGAGGTTTCTGCCTATGATGGGCAACTGGCTCCAAGGTGGGGATGGCCCACAACTTTATTTGGGCCACTGATGGCTAGTCCTCCACCGCCAGCTCTTCAAGGAGGTTTATGCTGCCTGCAATGGGTGCACTGGTTGCACCAGCCGCCACGTTCCCAGCGCACCGTTTTGAGCTGCAGTTTCCGTGGGAACTTGGGGTGTGGGTGCTTGGGGTTGGGCCTCCCTTCTTGCTGGGGCTCCAAGTTGCCCTCTCCCGCGTGGTGCAGTGGCACAGTTCTCACTCTCATGCCACCTAGGCCTGTGCACTTCCCTGCTCCCCCACTCCTGCTCCCCCTCTGGCCTTGGGAGGCACTTCCTTTTTCTCAGCCTCTGGAGCACAGAGCAGGGCTCTCACACAGTCCCTCCCCTGCAGGAGTTCAATTCCTCAATCTCCCCGAGTTTGCACTCACTGTCCACCCTTCACTGCTCAGATTTCTAGTCACTGGGCAGCCCGAAGCTGTCTCCAGTCAGAGCCACCACTGCCCAGAGCTGAGTTCTGCTCGCCCGCCAGCCAGTTTGAAACTGTCTCACCTGCTCTCCTATAGGTCTCTGCAGCCTTTGGGCTGTGCACCCCTCTGCCTATTTTATTATTAATGTTGGTCTCATGTCAGATTATATTCTGTTCAGTAAAGAAGATCTTCAAGGAAATGCATCAAGCAGTAAAGGTGAAAAGTGCTGGGTTATGCCCTAGCAATGCCTTGAGGACCTGATGGGTTATCAGTTTGACGGAAATCTGTACTATTTGAAAGTTCCTAGGAAATGGCTGGAAAGCCATTTCTAGTTGAGTTTGCATATTTAGAAAAACTCCCCTCCTTCATTGCAGAGATACATGTTCTGCCAACCCACAGAAATTCTATTCTAAGTCCCACTTATAGACAGGTCACAATCTGTCTGTTTATGCTGGTGATCTCCAAGAGCTAATAAAACATACAAGAGTCTGAGCTGGGCATTCAAAACAACAGCTATGCTCGTGTCTATATCTCCTCATAGCCAACCCCATCAACGTGGTTTGCAAACAGTGCAGGAAGTCTGAACAAACCCTAGGAGGACGATAATTGTAATGATGGTTCATATCTTCACCCTATGTAATTTTACGGGAATTGAGAGTCTCGCCAAATAATAAGTTCCAGCCCCTTTTATCTGCCCAGTTCCCAGCATACTCCTGAGGTGTCTGAGGCACTTCTCACTGTAACCTCTTAAAGCTGATTGTAACAATAACAACTGTAATGACAAGTTCCCAATCTGCACAGTTCCCTTCATTAAAGGAGCGCTGGGAGCTTCAAAAACACTCATTAATGGAATATGACAAAGCTTGGAAGGAGGGAAGACTCGCCCATTTCTAGTTTTCTGAGGGCTAAGGGGGGACTGGGTTCCAAAGTGGCGAGGGTAGAGAAGAATTGCGGATCTTGGTATATCTTTATTCCATGGCCGTGCAGTTGCTCACCCCCACCCCCCCTCACTTCAGGTTTTCTAGAAGAACCAGGGTTTAGCAGAACCAGGTGCGGTGGAGAGGAGTGGAGGCGAGGAGGCAAATGTCAACCAGGGTTTAACAAGGCGGCGCTCCCAGAGCAACGTTTGATGGCAGGCAAGTCTGAAGAGGCCAGGTGAAGAGGCCTTAGGGCCAGCTTTGAGTCTCAAGTCCCCGTGGTGCCAGCAAGAGAAACAATGCGAGTAATGCCAGAGCTTTCCCCTGACCCAGGAACTGAGCCGTTAAGAGCGTCCTCCAGGCAGCGGGAAGGCAGCGCTGGGGGAAGGGGCAGGTATCAAGGCCGGAGGGTTTTCGCCGGGCTTGGGCACTCAGGCAGCGGGTCAGGTGGGTGCACGAAGAAGGCCTAGGACTTGGAGGTGTGGTTTAGGACAAGTCCCCATCAGCTCTGTCCCCAAAGGCTTGGGTCCTTTATCACGCAGAAGTTAACCTTTCCTCTATGGATGGGGGGCGGCGGGCGGGCTCCTAGCCTCCCTGGAGGAGGATGGAGGGAAGGAGGAGCCCTGCGGGGCGTGTCTCGGGAGAGAGCTGTGCGCCCCATGCGGCCCCCTAGGAAGTGGATTTAGCTACTCCGGATCCAACCCCGCTTCCAGGTTTTCTCCCATCCCGACCTTACCAGCTCCCGCCCGTCTCCGCCCCCCCCCCCTGCCGCCCGCCCCCACCCCGTGTGCCGCCTGCTGGGCCAAGTTTGCCGAGCGTCGCCCTGCACGCCGGCTAGTCAATCAGCGGAGGAGCTGAAGAGGGCACAGCCGCGCAGCCGAGGACAGAGTGAGCGAGCCGAGTGGAGCTAGAAGAGCGGAGCAGCGCCCCGCAGCCTGAGCCTCGCTCAGGGAGCGCCAGCCGCCGCTGCTCACACCCTCCGCCGCTGCTCACACCCTCCGCGGCCCGGTGGAGCCTGCCACCCTCCGCTCCTTCCCCGAGTCCCTGTCCTGCGCGCCTGCCAGCTCGCCCGGCTCACTGCCCGCGGGGAGCTCGGAGGTCACCGGTCCGCGCCTCCGCTCTCTGGGGCCACGCACCGCCTCTACAGCCTCCTCCTCCTCCTCCTTGTCTGGCCGGGCGCCTGGCACCGGGGACCGTTGCCTGACGCGCGGAGGCCCAACTCCACTTCTCGTCCCGCTTCTCCTCCTCCTGCTGCTTTTCCCCCTCCTCCAGCTCCTGTTCCAACTCCCACGCCCTCTCGCTTCACTCGCGAACCCCTGGGTTCGCGCCCAACACTTTTCATCCCATCCGAAGGCGAGAGTGCGTCCGAGCTGCCCGCACCATGGCACGGTTCGGCTTGCCCGCGCTTCTCTGCACCCTGGCTGTACTCAGCGCCGCGCTGCTGGCTGCCGAACTCAAGTCGAAAAGTTGCTCAGAAGTGCGACGTCTCTACGTGTCAAAAGGCTTCAACACGAACGATGCCCCCATGCATGAGATCAACGGTAGGTGGGAGCCACTGGGGGGCAAGCGCAAAGACGTGTATTCGGGAAAGGGGCCACAGCAGCCCCCAGGTCCTGCCGCTCCCATCCCCCCGCGCCGGACGCAGGTAGCCTAGAGGGAGAGCTCGAGAGCGAGCTCTAGACAGAAGGTTCCCGCAGATGCGGCAGCCCTACGGGGTGCTGCAAGTGACGGGGCGCTGACGAATAGCCTGGTGCCATTCCTGCGGTTTGCCCCCTCGCCCCCTGTAGACTTCCCGATCCCAGGAAGCCCCAGAGGACTCTGGTCCGCAGAGTGCGCGTCACCCGCTCCCTCGCCTTTTTCCGGGTTGACCTTCTTACGGGCTCCCCGCTTTGTTGTGTGGGTGAAGAGAGCCGGGTGGGGGGGGGGTGTAGGTCACCAAGTGGGGTGGTGGTGGGGCATCTTCTAGAGGTTGCCAGATTCCGGGAAGCGCAAAACATGGAATTTATAATTGATGTTTCATTGATGTTGCTTTAAAATCTTCTCTCCGTTCCTTTCCCACCTTTGACCCAGACTAGACTTAGTAACTACAGAGGTTTTAGGAGTCGCCTATTAAAAAAAGTCTTTCCACCCCTTCTAACCTGACTTTTCGGAACTCTTATTCGGAAGGTGTTAGAAGAGAAGGGTATTTCCTCCCCGTTCTTTTTCTCACCTCATCTTAAGGGTTAATCGCACATTGAATTACCAACCTTTGAAAGGACTGATTATAGGAAACCTGAGTCTCTGTTAGGAGCTGGTTATGCAAATAGTCTGTTTAGTCTGTGAAAAAGTTCACCGGGATTTCGGTGCTGGGGGGTTCGTGGGGGGGTTTGTGAAAGTTCTTGGCGTGCCTGGGAGGCAGCTTTACGGCCCGAGTATTTCCAACTCGTCGAAGCCCACTGAGGTGGTCCGGAGCCGGTCCCCTCCGGGTCGGGCTGTCTCAATTCTCAGAGACCAACTGTTGCGTGTCAAGCCACGCAGACTAGCGGCGGCGCAGGTAGCCCGTTCGCCTGGAGGATTCGGAAAGAACCGGGAACCTAGCTGGCTGGTGGCCGTCATAACCTAACGTTGAAGTGAGCAATTTGAACCCGGGGGCCAAGCCTCCATTCCGAACCTTTCATGGAAGTGAGCGGAGCACGCCTTTGCCTAGGTATCGGGTATTGGTCACTTGGGTGGAGCGGGCTGGGGGGCCGGCAATCGGCAAAGGAAATACTGTAATTTCAACTAGCACTTCCAACGGCTTAGGGAGACTTGGGGGTCATTTTTTTGGGCAGGACTATTAATAACCATGGGGATTAAACGCAGTCATCAATGACATGTACCTTACGAAGTAATTGAGGGGGGGGGGAGGGTGTTAGGCACTTTCCGTGTGTAACCCGCATCTGTCTAGAAGTAGAATCCAAGAAGTTGGCGCAGTGTCGAAAGAAGCCCACTGCACCTCGGCAATTATCAAGTAACTCGCACACTACTGATTAGCAACTGTTTGCTCTGGAGCTGCCGGTCTTTTTGGGAGCTCAAGTATGTCCCCGCAGCGGCACGATTTTATTGGTTGGGGAGCCCTGAAAAGCCCTCTTTCTTTCCACTCTCCCTCCCGCCCAGCCAGAAGAAGTGAAGTGAGGCAGCAGTCACTGAAGCTTGGGGGCTCCGCAGGTCAGACCTAGGTTCTTTGTGCCCTGCTCAGTTTGGGCCCTGGCCCAGCAGAGATGATTGGCGTGAAGGATACAGTTGTCATTTCCACATTTTGAAGGGATAGACGCAGTGATGCCCTTAATGGGAATGTGACAAGTTTTCATCTTCTGCTCATGCAAACAATATGTGCCTTTGAGATGGACTGGAGGCTTTCAGGGAGCGGGGTTGTGAAACGGCCCTCCCCACTGTCCAGCTTTGCTCTCTGCAGTCTTGTAGCCACAGGACATCTTTCCCAGCCAGCTTCTCAGGGAGAAGGAAGTGGGATGGATGCTCCAGGGCTGAACTAGGTGTTCCCTTTGATTGTCATGATCCTCAGAAAACACCTGAGGAATATTTTTTGCGTGTGCCTCTCTGGACACTTTCCCTCCAAAGACAGAGGAGAGTTATTAGTGACCAGGAGCAGGAAATGGAAGCTAATGTGCTCACACCCAAAACATTTTATTCTTTTTGTCTTGTCCTTCATCTCCCTCCCAGGGCTGCTGCTTTTATTTCCCCTTTTGAATGACCTACTGGACTGCATTCTCCTGAGGAACAAAGGAAGTGCCTTTTTAGCTGGAATCCTTGGAAGACCACCAAGGATTTTAGCTCATGCAGTGCAATTTCGCACCACTTTCAACAATAACAAAAATGCATGACTGAATGGCTCAAAAATGTGGAGTGTTAGAGGCATTCATTTGAGGCGAGGACACTGTCACAACACAGACAGACCCAAGTAAATACCTTTAGACGGGCAGTATAGAAACAGGGGTAATCTTTACCATCGGCCCGGCCTCTCAAGATGCATACATTAGTCTTCTCTGGGCTACACTCATAAATTTGGTCATTTTGGGGAGGATAGTCAATAGTATAGTCAACATAATAAGTTGTATGCAGCTTGTGTCTGAATTAATTCCCTGGTGGTGGCGGTGGTGAATATATGTATAGTGCATAAAGTCCAGGGTCACAGTGTCTGGGTTCCTAGCTTCAAGCTTAGCCCAAGTTTAAGGTTTTGTTCTGAGGGCCTTGCACTTGCCTTCTAAAGGTCTGAACAGGCTTTAAGAATACTCCATGTGCTTAAGTGCTCTCAGCCTTTTTAGGTCATAATTAAGATAATTGGATATGCTCTCAACGGTGTCAGGGAGTACACCATGTTGACTGACAGGGCTTCCAGTTGAAGTCCTGCATGTATGTATTCCAGATGCCATGATCACAAGAGATCTTTAACACAAAGGATAGGATGTTTTTGTTTTGTTCTCAACGGGCATATTTTGTTTGGGAGTTTCTACTATGTGCAGCGTTCTGTGCTTGGCATGGTGGAGGAAAAGAAAGGCAAGAGGAGCCTCTGCCACCAAGACCTTTCCAGGTAACAGAGAGAGAAACCATGCGCACACGTAATGGCAATACAACATGTGTAAGTTCCATGTGAGAGGTACAGATGGAGAAGGAGTGGCCAGGAAGTTACAAGGGAGAATACATTTGGGACTCAAATATTAGCTAGGTAGTAACACTAGTTCACTAATAATAAAATTATGTTAATAAGAAATTTATTAATAAATAATAAAATATTTTTAAAGATTTTATTCATTATTTTTAGAGCGAAGGGCAAGGAGGGAGGAAGAAAGGGAGAGAAACATCAGTGTATGGTTGCCTTTCACCTGCCTCCAGCTAAGGACATGACTGAAGAACTGGTTTGCAACCTGGTTATATGCCCTGGCTGGAAATCAAACCAGCGACCTTTGGGTTCTCAGGCCAGTGCCTTATCCACTGTGCCACCAGCCAGTGCTAATAAGAAATTTTAAAACTTAACATTTTCCTTGTGCCTTTTTTTTTTTTAAATAAAGACAGAATAATTGGCATTTTATTACTAATCTATTCTTGGTTGAAATTGTCTTTAAGAGTGAGGTAGTTGGTTAGAAATGTTCTTCAGCTTGCCAAAGGTCCCTTCCATAGTGACATTGAATAATGTCAGTAAGAACTTTGCATTATAGTTGTGATTTTGGAATATTTGTTTTTTGTTCCCATTTATGTTCATGAGCAATGCACCTTTGAGTGCGCTGGTGCACACACACGCACGTACAGAAATGGCCACCCAAAAGGATTCTGGGAATGATGTAAACTATGTTAGGATTACATGGGAAAAATACGAGTGAAGGGAGAGTGAGGAATACAGAGTTGAATATTACATGTAAGACACACAACATATGTCTTCAAAATTTGTATTCCTTCTTCCCCACTTGAAGTAGATGGGTTGGATTTTGCAGACGACTTGTGATTTATTCTTTTGGAATAATCAGTTTGGTGTCTTGTGTTTCACTTGAGAAGAGGGTCTAATTGAGCTACATGGCCTGTGGGTATAGAAATTGTCCCAGGTAGTAGTATAAGAACTACCTCCTTGTCTAAGGCCATACCACCCTGAATGCACCTGGTCTTGTCTGGTCTCAGAAGCTAAGCAGGGTTGGGCCTGGTTAGTACTTGAATGGGAGAACTACCTCCTGAACATGCTCATAAACAACCAAAAACAAACAACAACAACAAACAACAAAAAAACGTAGTGAAAAGTTCTGGCTTATGCAGCTCAATTTCCTGTTAGAACAAACAAATATAAAATATTTGGTTCAGCATATTTAATATTTTCTGTTTTTATTAACTCACATTGGAGTGCATGCAGTTTCAGAATTAACTGAAGACTGGACTGAGGAATGAAAAAGGAAGTTTTTGTTGTCTTTATGGGGAAACAACATCAGTGCTCATCAAAATCAATTGGAAGTGAGTCTCTGGTTCCTCAGTAACAGTAACTGTTTTGCTACTGAGGTTGTTTCCATATATGTTCACAATAAATGCATTTTGGCCTCACGAAAAGAGCTGGTAGCCATTGAATGCTTTCTCTGGGCCTGGTTCGACTCTAAGGATTTTATCTGAGACCATTTATAATGCACAGCAACCATATGATGCCAGAATTATTACCTTTATCATCCCCATTTTACAGATAAGAAGACTTATCCAAAGGGATTTTCAAATCTGTTCAGTTTCACAGCTAGTGACTGGTAGAGGTGGGATTTGAATCCAGGTCTTAATTGACCCAGAGTATGATCTATACTATGTTGTACAGAAAGTAAGACTGTACATGAGGGCTGGTTTTGGAAATATAAGCTGTGAGAGGATCATCAAGTAACTAGTAAATGACCATCATCATATCACTATTGTGATGCTGTAGTACAGAGGATTTATTTAATCATGTCCTTTGTGGGCAACATGTTATACCTAGACATAGACAACCTGGTGTTAACAGTAGAAGCAATAGGCCCTGGGTGGTAGGTAGCACAGTGGATAAGGCACCTACCTGCAAAGCCAAACATCGTTGGTTGAATTCCCAGTCAGGGCACATAACCAGATTGTAAGCCAGATCTCCAGCCAGGTTCGTGCCTGAAGGCAGGTAAAAGGCAACCATACATTGATGTTTCTCTCCCTCTATCCCTCTCTCTGGAAATAATAAAAATCTTAAAAAATAATAAATTAGAAAAATATAGAATAAAACAACAACAACAAAAAACAAACAGTAGAAGCAATATATTGTCAATTGTAATTCCTGGGCCATGTGGAGTCAGTGATGGTTCTGAGGAGGTGAATGCCCTCAAGCTGTTTTAGGAAAAGAGCTAGTGGCCCTGATAGTTAAGGTTGCTAAGGCAAGGGCAGAATCAAGTCAGGTGTTAGTGGGCTGTTTTAAATCTTAACTGGCTGGCCTGCCAATATCTGTTCTTCCCTTCCATCCTTCACTTGGCCACAGCTTCGTTTCTTTATAGCAGTGTTTTCAGTGGACTCATTCCTCTGCTTTGAGCTTCAGTTGCTCCCCAGTATCTCCAATAATACTTTCATTGAGTCACTTCTGAATTCCCCTGGGTTATGTACCTTCTTCCTGCTAATTCCCTGCTTGAAATAGGTCCATGATCTTTGCACATAACTGTGTTGTATTATAGTTAATTTTGCAGGCACATATGTGTCTTCTTAACTAAGCAGTCTGAGGACAGATGGCAGCTCCTGGTGTTTTGTGTGCCTAGAAGTACCAAGTGCAATAGTTAAAAGAAGTGTATGTGTGTCAGACAATTCTATTGCATTTGTTTCCAGGACGCCAGTGCTTTGATAGATTGTTATTTCGTGGTCTCTTGCTCTCCTGGGAAATTTTGGATCTCATCTTCTGAAAGTGAAGTAAATTCAGGTTAAATATCCATGATACGTTGGTAAAATGTGGAGAATGTTTTTATTCTTTGGGGGAGGCAGTTGTCTTTACCACTTCATTAATAACCAAGTGTCATAGGAATTTTTGAGGAAGATTCAGAATTCTGTTTTGCTTCCCATATTGAGTTAACTACTTTTTTAAAATCTATTTTTTAAAAGATTTTATTTATTTTTTTCCAGAGAGAGAGGAAGGGAGAGAGGCAGAGAGGGAAACATCAATGTATGGTTGCCTTTCACCTGCCTCCAGCTATGGACCTGACTGGAGACCTGGCTTGCAACCTGGTTATGTGCCCTGGCTGGGGAATCGAACTAAGTGAGCTTTGGATTCACAGGGCCGGCACCTTATCCACTGTGCTACCAACTAGGGCTGAGTTAACTACTTCTTTAAGTAGCAAGCAATTGAGACTTGTGACTAGGCAATTTAGAACAAATTTAGAAGAGTAATTTAAAACATTAAATTCAGTATATAGAGTTAGCTGTTCAGTGCACATTGGTTAACAAAAGAAAAAAGAAGAAAAGAAAAACCACCAAACTTTGAGTTTATTTTCTTTACCAAACAAGAACACAGGCTTAAGGATATCAGGACATTTTATAAAAGCAGAACACACTAAAATACAGACTAGGAAGAACTAGCATGTTCAGTTCCACTTGGTTAAACATCTGTTGCTTTCTATAGAGAACATGAAAGTGCAGAAATTCATGAAGCGATTCCATCCTGGAGGTAATTTGAAATATTATATTTAAGTTCTGATGCATTTAATTCAGCAATCTGGAGGGAGAGAAAAATCAAAGACATCTATCAGCCAGGTATTCAACTTTTTGAAAAAGAAACTCTTAACAAATGTCAGAAATTAGGGAAAAAATTGAATGGAAGAGTTAAAAAAGTCAATAACCTCCAGGAAGCCTGGAAACTATGTAAAAACATCTTATTGGAAGCCCAGATAAATGTGTGCCAGACATCAAAAAGACCAGCTGCTTGGGGGAAGAAAAAAAACCCCTGCATGACTAACTTAACTGGCAGACTAGAAGAGGCTGCTTCAGGGAAAAAGGCATCTTTCACAAAATGGAAAGAGTTTAAGCCAGGAGAAGATGGAAGACCACAAAGTCTGGCAGGGCAGGTACAAACTAGAAAGCAAGTGAGGCAAAAGGGAACTGGAGGTGATAGAAACGAAGTGGGCTGCAAGAATTGGAGGTAAGACTAGCAAGGTATTTGAAAGAGGGCCCATGTGATGATAATGGTGAAAAGGATGGGGCTACCTGAGTCTTTAATCAGAGGAAAAGCAGTATGGCTTATTTAAGGGGAAAACCATTCCTGAATAACCTCCCAGAGTTCTTGGAGAAAAAGTAAGTGGATACTCTAGTGAAACAGGCGTATCTAGTTAGACTTTCAAGATTGATACAATGGGATTCCTAGGCAAAAAAAATAGCCAGAAAATGCATTTACTTTGGGATAGGTGGGGATGTTGCTTTTTTGAGAGAAAATAGAAGAGAACCCCACTGTCCTACATGGTTTACATGGAGAGGACATAATTTCTTGGAAAGAGCAGTTCTAGCCTACTTCTGTGACAAATTAGTTGTCAATACCTTTGGTGAGGCTCCTTCTCTTTTTCTGAAAAATATGACTGGCGTGTTGGAGTGCTATATTAGGTTAGGGATTCTCAACCCTGGTTACCATTAGAACTACCTGGAGAGCATTTAAGGTTTTATTAATTTTATTTTTAAAGAGAGAAGAGAGGGAAGATAGAGAACATCAATGTGTGGTTGCCCCTTGTGTGCCCCCAACTGGGGACCCGGCCTACAATCCAGGCCTGCAGCCTGCCTGGGATTCAAACCTGTGACCCCCAGGTTCATAGGCCAGTGCTCAATCCACTGAACCACACCAGCCCTGGCTATCTGGAGAGCTTTTAAAACCCTATGTCTGGGTACTCTACCCCAGACTTAACTAAATCATACATTCTGGTAGTGTGACTAGGTCATGGTAATTTTTTAAAAGCTCCTCAGTGGTTCTGATGAGTAGCCATGGTTTAGAGCCACCACTCTAGGTGACCTCAGAGGTCTGTCTCCTCCATCTCTGAGACTGTGACTGTAAAGTTTTCAATGAAAATTATAAAGTGTTACCTTGGTAGAGAGCTTTAATTTAGATTCAGTGCAAGCTTGGGTTAATGTCGGTTAACTTGGACTTGAGAGAACTTGGAAAATGTTTTTAATGAGCCAGTACATGGCATAACCAGTGATGCTTTGCTGAAGGTAGAGAAATAGGACTAGGGCATTGCAAGTGCTTTGGAGGGAATTAGAGAGAAAGGCATCTAGCCTTGTTGTCATTTATTGATTAGGTGTCAGTATACTGGGTGATATTTTCCCCCCTTTGTCCTTATTGGTAAAATTTTAAAAATCTCTTTATCCCTTACTTTAACGTCCTCTTTGCCATGTGTTTATTCTCTTTAAGTATCTTATCAAGAAATAGAAGTACGGTAAATCCCTAGGCTTCTGGCCGGCCCAGCCATCCAGAACACAGCTGGGAATGTGGAAGTAAGCACGGAAGCTAAATGATGGAAACAGCTGTCATAAAGCCCGTGCATTCTATCTCCTTGTAGAAAGAGCCCTCAGACATTTATCATCCACTATCGTTGATTGAATAGCTCTTCTTCCATCAGTAGCAGAATGCGAGGTGTTGCGGATTCAAACAGGTTTAAAACAGGAACCCAGCTTTTGAGATAAGGTTTAAAAGTGAGCAGTGGCAAGGAACGCTGGTTGGGGAGTGGAGAGATAAGAGGAAGGGGGCGGATATGGTCTGAAGGGTGGGCAAGGTGACCTCTTGGAGAAGTGGGCAACGCCAGTGTGAAACAGGGTGGGCAGGCCTGAAGCTGAATGGTAGTCCAACAACTTGGCATGGTGGGTGAATGTTCAGGAGGCACTTTTGAAACCCTTTAAGAACACTGGTACATTTCAGAGCAGTATTAAGTAATTGTGTTTGCTAGATTCTGATTTCAAAGTTTAGAAAGTTTTATTTTAGAAACGGGGCATCTTTAAAATACAGAAATCACTGTTCAGAGAGAGAAAAGTTCAGTTGACTCACACATTTACCTGTTTACAGCACCTGGCTTCCCAGCAATGCTGGATCAATAAGGAGTAAATTCTGTGTGTCACTTTGCCCTTTTCTTTCAACAGTAGGTTAAAGGCTGTATGTTATAGATTGAGGGGCGTAAAAGAACTTCTATGCATGACCTGTGGACATAAACAATGGTGTTGGGATTTCCTGAGGGAGTGGGATATAGGGCGGAGGGGGCCAAAGGGAGAAAAATTGGGACAACTGTAATAGCATAATCAATAAATATCATTTAAAAAATTCAGAGGCTTATTCACTTCAGACCTTTTGGTTGGTGATGTGTTCCTGAGCGCCTTCTGGTGTAAGTGTTCTAGAATATCTAAGGTGCACGTAGTCCCTAATACTGTTACCATCAGCTGCTCTCAGCTTGGGAAACTTGAGGACATTCTGACCTAAAATCACAAGAGGCCCAGAGTTGGTTTTTAGTTATCGGTGACAGGTTTAAATATTTGAATATTGGTTTCTCTTTTAAACATTTACCAGACTAAGTCAATGTATAATCATAATGAAAGAAACACCAAAAGTTCAGAAGAGGAGTACGTGTTAAAAGTGAATATACATTTGATGGTCCTTATCTGTGACCTTGTGGCTATTTGAACCTTAAAAAAATAAAATAAAACAAACAAGCCCTTCTTGCCCAATTAAGCCTGATCTGAGAGGCCCGGTATCTCTAATTTCTATCACATGGCATGGTACATGATAGGTGTTTTCAATGAAAAAATAGCTCCAGACATGATTTTTTTTTAAGATTTTATTTCATTATTTTTAGAAAGAGGGGAAGGGACAGAGGCAGAGAGGGAGAGAGACATCAATGTATGATTGCGTTTCACCTGCCTCCAGCCACAGACCTGACTGGAGACCTGGTTTGCAACCTGGTCATGTTGCCCTGGCTGGGGAATCGAACTTGCGACCTTTGGGTTCGCAGGCCGGCACCTTATCCACTGTGCTACCAGCCAGGGCCAGACATGATTTTTAAAATTATTTGTAAAGATTTTTTTTTTAAGAGAAGGAGAGAAATAGCAACATGTGAAAGATGCATCAATTGGTCGCCTCTTGCACACCCCCAACTGGGGACCTGTTGTGCAACTCAGGCATGTGCCCTGACTGGGAATCAAACCAGTGACCTTTTGAGTCACAGGCCAACACTCAATTCACTGACCCACACCAACCAGGACCAAACATGATTTTTTCACTCCCAGGAATGCATATTCCTATTTAACCCCCATTAAGTTAATTTATTTTAAATTTTCTAATACATTTGATTGTGGATACCTAAGTAACAAATGGAAAAGCATCTTTTTAAAAATCTAGAATATAGTGTTATTTATTTCCTGGCTTGCTCAGAGGTAGGATCTCAGTATTTCATGTGGTTTGAGTCCTGATAGACAAATGGTTTCTTATTACATTGTCTGTTCCAGACATTAATAGGAACTTAGCTGTACCTGCAGAGACACTTAAAAAAAAAAAAAACACCAAAAATGAGGCTGCCTTTACTCCTGCTTCTTGCTTCAGCCTTTCTACCAGGTAGGTGCTCATTCCCTCTTCCCCTGGTAGTTCAGGTCAGGGCCTGGGCAGTACTGCTGTCCTTGTCTAGTTTAGCTCAAGGTCACCTGGTTTCAGCTTCATTCCAGCCATTCTTTTCCTGCTGGTCCTTTCTTCTCACAGCTATTTTGTCAGTTGGCTTTCTAAAGTCTCTTTCAGCCTCGCTTCATTCTTGTATGTTGAGCTTCTGTCTACAGGAGCCAGACTGGAAGTGGTTTTCTTTTGGACTGCGGAGGTTGTCTTCGTTCTCCAAACCCTTGACGTGGGCATTCCAGCAAGCATTGAGCCACAGAATATTTTTTTTTTCTCCTTCGGTTATTGTTTCTATTCCACCACAAGGTTTGTCTCCATTGAGTTTCCAGTCTGGTGTTTGGGTAAAGATGAAAACAAAGCACTGTGTCCTTGCAAACTGCAGTGTAAAGCATGTGGTTAACAGTTACTACTTGCAGTGGTCCAGTCTGAGTGGGAGTATCATTTTTCTTGGCAGTCACTTCACAGCAAATCCTGCCTCTTTGGTGCCAGAATAAGCAGTCATTACATTCCTTACAATTTATAGTCAAATTATTATCTACTATTGTTAAAATTGCCTTAATTATAGAATATTTCCCCCATGCTAAGATTTTAAAAAGCAAAACAGGGCAACTTTTCACTGGTGTGCTTCAGAAATAGTCTTTAAAAATCAGTCCCTGCCTCGGATGTTGAAGGCTCTGATGAGGAATAGTTGTATGTGTGTGTGTGTGTGTGTGTTTATGGGGAGAATTTTTGAAAGGGGTGGGGTGCATTGGGTTCGCTTTAAACTGAGTTTGAACTAAATGCCTCCAGATGGCTGGATGGTTAATATTCTGCCTTGTTTATCCCCAGTTTGGAATTAACTTTTTTCCCCTGCCCCTTTGGGTCCAGTGGGCCTGGGCACACTCTGGGAAGGCTCTGGTGGGAGGTTGTGTGATCATTAAGCAGCATAACAATCTTAGAGGACGGTTACATATCTTTCAAGTTGGAGGGCAAATGAAGAAATCGCCACCTTCCAAAATAAGGGACTGTGTCAGGTTTTTTGGTTTGGTTTGGTTTGGTTTCTGCGTTTGTCTCCCCCCACCCCCATCTGAACAAAGATTTAGGCGACTGGGTGGAAAATGTTCTCTTCAGACCTTCTCTCACGATCTCTACATTTAGGCTCTGCTTTCAAGATGTATCCAGCACCTGTCCTCCTCTTCCTACCTCACCAGCTACTTAGCCTGGCCTCATCCCGGTGACTTCCTGCCTGGATTATTGCAGTTGCTTCTAGCTGGTGTCTGCTCTGGTTCTTACTCCCTGCCCCAGGCTATTCTCAGCATAGCAGCTAGTAACAACCCTACTCTGTTAAATCGAACTCAGATCGTATCACTTCTCACTCAGATCATATCACTTCTCGGCTCAAAATGCTCCAATCAGTGGCTCCTCTTGCCACCTGCGGTGAAAGCCAAAGCTAATGAGGCCTTACATGATCTGCCTGTTGGCCCTTCCCGTGCCAGTTTACACCGGCTTCTTCTTCTTCTTTTTTTTAATTACTTTTTTTTTTTAAGATTTTATTTCATTATTTTTTAGAAAGAGGGGAAGGGAGAGAGGCAAAGAGGGAGAGAGACATCAATGTATGGTTGCATTTCACCTGCTTCCCGCCGCAGACCTGACTGGAGACCTGTTTTGCAACCTGGTTACGTGCCCTGGCTGGGGAATCGAACCTGTGACCTTTGGGTTCGCAAGCCAGTGCCTGAACCACTGTGCTACCAGCCAGGGCCTACACTGGCTTCTCCCCTGTCATTCACCCCACCCGCGCACCCTGTATGGTGGTGTATCTGATCTTCAAGCACACCAGGCACACTCAAAGAGGCCTTTGCACTTATTCTCAGTACCCAGAATTCTCTGCTCCTAGACTGCAAGCAGCATGGCTCACTCCACCACAAGTTTCAGGGCTTTGCTTACTTACCACCTTAATGGAGAAGTCTTCCCTGACTTCTGTATAAAGTTGAACACCCTACATGCACCTGACCCCTCTCCTTCTCTCCTTTATTCTTTGCAGCTCCAACCATCTGACTTTCGGGCAGGGACTTTGCCTCTTTTATTCACTGCCCTGTACTCAAATGTCCAGCACACTGGCACTCAAAAATGTTTGTTGAATGAATACATGAAACAGCACTCTTTGCAAATAGGATGCTCTTAGTTAGGAAGAAACCTTCAGAAGAGGGCACCATTGGACTCTTTAGGACTTCTGCATATGCGGGTATGCACATCTGACCCTGTCATCTGTATGTAGAAAGAGGGGGTATCCGGGAAATAGTTGCTGAATTCATTTAGCAGCTACCTGTGAGTACTTACTAGTTGACAGGCATTGTGCTAGGCACTGGGGATAATACAGTAATCTAAAAGGACCATAGGCTGGGCCTCACACTCATGGAGCTCTTAGTCTAAACGATGAGACATATTGACTCAAGAATTATTCAAATAAATATTTAGTTACAGTTGTGATAACAACTTCCAAGGAGCAGCACTTGGTGAATAATAATCAGGGTACAGCCTAGTGTTTTTGAATATATATACTCTGCATTTAGACCCGTGCAGTTCTTCTCCTTTCCCAGGAATGGTGCTTTTTACAGGATGCTTGAATGGCCAGCATCTGTTTTCTCCCAGTGGGTCCTGAGGTGAATCCCAGAGTGCTTGGTGGAGCAGTTCAAGGGAGATGGGCCTCAGTTAGGGCGATTTAATGGAATACTTTTCTCTGGTTATACAGTAGACCATCATTTTAGGAATTGGGCTTACATCAGAAAATGCCAAGTGTGAACTCTTGTGCCACTTTACACGATTGTTTTTTCCTCTTGGAGTGGTCTACAGAAGTATCACCACAGCACCATGAGTATAAAAGCCTTCTAGCTTCTGTAAAAAAGTCATCGGCATCTACTCTCATTCCCATGGAGACCACAGACATACTAGTTTGCTTTTTTTCCTTCCAGCAGTGAGTGGCTCAAAATAAATCCCTCTGCCCCAGCAGTGATTGTTCCAGAAGTCTGCTTTAGCAGAATATGGACCAGTTGCACCTGTCTGTTGGTAGCAGGATTCCTTCTCTTCCCCAGACCTTTGTTAATGGTGATCAAGTGTGCAGGTTGTCATGAGGAGAAGAGGACCCTGGCTGTGGGGAGCACATGCAGAAGCTGGCCAGGGAGATGGGACTGTAAGCAAATGCAACCTGAGTGATAAATGTTTAACAGTTATCATAACAAGATGGGATCCTTCCTTGCGATACACTGAGACTCCGAGAACAGGGTTTTTCCCCCCATTTCCAGTAGGGTTCTTTTTCAGAATCTTATTATTTTTTAAAGATTTTATTTATTATTTTTGTAGTTGCCTTTCATCTGCCTACAGCTATGGACCTGGCTGGAGAGCTGGCTTGCAACCTGGTTATGTGCCTTGGCTGGGAATCGAACCAGCGACCTTTGGGTTCACAGGCGGGTGCCTTATCCACTGTGCCACCAGCCAGGGCCTCGGAATCTTATTTTTAATGGAAATATAATTGATGATTTCCCAAATTTTAGGTGATTACTGCAGATAAAATTAGGGCCCCCTCTGTGTTGTTCATTCCTCCCGACGTGCAAAGCTCTGTTAAGAAACGGGTTACAGACACCACCTTGTACACCTGGCAATTTTACCTAGAGATATAAAAGTAGTCATGAGGTCCCAGTATTTTCAGTGTCTCCTGGTTACAAGCCAGTGTTTGTAGCCATCTTCTCATCCACACCCCTTGACACCAAGGACAGACTACATTACATTGCAATGACAGGCTGAAGCAGCAAGTTATCCATGTATTTATAGCGAGTTGAGTGCATAGGTTTATATACAGGGGACCGAGTCTTGCTTAGATATGCAGATTAAGGTGTGCCCTATTTTAAAAACTAATTTAAATAAGATTATGGTATGACACTCTTTTATGAAAGAGGAGGAGGAGGAGGAGGAAAGAGAGGGTGAGAAACATTGATGTTAGAGAAAACATCAGTTGATTGTCTCTTGTTCATGCCCCAACCTGGGCCTGAACCCGAAACTCAGGCATGTGCCCTGACCAGAGTTGAACCCATGACCCTTTGCTTTGCAGGATGACACCCAACTAACAGCCACCCTACTGGTCGGGGTGATGTGTTGTGTGTGTGTGTGTGTGTTTTTTTTTTTTTTTTTTTTTAATCCTCACCAGAGGTTATGTTTATTGAGAGAGAGAGAGAAGAAATACAAGATAAGATGATGAGATGTGAGAGAGAAACATCAACCAGGGATCTGACCCGAACCCTAGATATGTACCCTGACCAGTAATTGAGCCCCCAGTCTTTTTGGTGTATAGGATGATGCACCAATCCACTGAGCCACACCAGCTGGGGCCATATGCCCTGTTTTAAATATTATAAGGATAAATTGCCCAGTTAGGAATAGAAATAGGCCCTGGCTGGTTGCTCAGTGGTTAGGCACCAGCCTATGAACCCAAAGGTCCTTGGTTTGATTCCCAGTCAGGGCCCATAACCAGGTTGCAAGCCAGGTCTCCAGTCAGGTCCGTAGCTGGAGGCAGGTGAACGGCAACCATACATTGATCTATCTCTCCCTCTTTGCCTCTCTCCCCTCCCCTCTCTCCAAAACTAATAAATAAAATCTTTAAAAATATATATATATTTAAAGGCGCTGGCCTGTGAACCCAAAGGTCACAGGTTCGATTCCCAGCCAGGGCAACATAAATAGGTTGTAAGCCAGATCTCCAGTCAGGTCTGTGGCTGGAGGCAGGTGAAAAACAACCATACATTGATGTCTCTCTCCCTCTCTGCCTCTCTCTCTTCCCCTCTTTCTAAAAATAATAAAATATGTACATATATATATATATATATATATATAAATAATTCAGCCCATATTCCTTCCTGTTAGTTAAATGTATAGAAGACATTTCTGTAGTTGACCATATTAACAGGAGAGACAAATTAATGGCAGGTATGCTGTTAGTAATGGCGAATTTGTTTTTCTTCCTGAAGTTCCAGCTGCTGTTGAATCCTCATATTTTGAAGAAAAGGGTAGGCCCCCAAAATTGAGGTTTTTTAATGTGAGAGGAATGCTGGCTTATCGTGTAGAATAAAGGGAATGATTGCATTCAGCACAGTTATTAATTTCAGAAATGTCTTTGAATCTGCTACATGCTTGAGTATTATGCCAATGCTTCCTGCTTCCTGGTGTGATAGCTAAGAAATGTAGATTTAGAGCCTACATTTTGCAGACTATTAAGTATTTTTCTAAACAGATAGTGGTTAGAAATGAGTTTTTCATCATTTTCAATAGTTGATGCGTGATCAGGGTTAGATCAAATCTTTTTATAGTAATAGATCTTTACTAGTATATGCTCTTGAAGAAAGTGTAACCCCAACTTCAGACAGTTTGCAAGGGAGAAGAACAAAGTACTTAAAGTATTTATTTTCTTTGTAAAGAACATTTCATTTTATTTTTAGAGAGAGGGGAAAGAATGGAGAAGGAGGGAGAGAAACATCAATTGGTTACTTCTGGCACACCTCCAACTGGGGACCTGGCCCACAACCTAGGCATGTGCCCTGATTGGGAATCAAATTGGTGACCACCATTTGGTTCGAAGGCCAGCACTCAATCCACTGAGCCACATCAGCCAGGGCTGTTTTCATATACTTGGAATGTTTTTTGTTTGTTTGTTCATTCCTTTCTTTAAAGGGGGGAGTCTTTTTACATTTAAATTTTTAATTTCATTTATTTGTAAAAGCACCCATGTCTCAAGTATATTTTATTTTAAAAATATTTTATTTATTATTTTTAGAGAGAGGGGAAGGGGAGAGAGGCAGAGGGAGAGAAGCATCAATGTATATGGTTGCTTTCTACATGCCTCCAGCTAAGGATCTGGCTGGAGACCTGGCTTGCAACCTGGTTAATGTGCCCTGGCTGGGGAATTGAACCAGTGACTTTTGGGTTCGCAGGCTGGTGCCTTATCCACTGTGCTACCAGCCAGGGCTAGATTTTATTTTAAGGATTTTATTTTATTTTTAGAGATGGGGAGGGAGGGAGAATGAGAGGAAGAGAAACATTAATGTTGGTTGCCTCTCACATGCCCCCAACTGGGGACCTGGCCCACAACCCAGGCATGTGCCCTGACTGGGAGTTGAATGGTCACAGCACTCAGTGCATTGAGTGACATGACAGCAGCCAGGGCTGCAAAGTGTTTTAATTGTGATAGTCATTCTTTGCAAAATGAAGGCAAATTTTTAAAATTTAATTTTATTGTTTTCTTATATCCATCCACTATTTTTCTTCCCTCAAAATGAAAGTAAAATTTGACGTGTAATTTCTTTTTATTTAATTTAATTTTATTGTTGTATTAACATCCATCCCCTCTTTCCTCCCCTCTGTTCCTTTCCCCACACACCCACTTCCCCACAAAGTCAACCCCACTTGTTGTCCATGTCCATGGTTCTTCCATACTAGTTCCTTGACTAAACTGCTCCCCTTCTTTGCCTCCTCTCCCCTCTCCCCGATCCCCTCTGCCCACTGAAGGTCTATTCCTTGTATTCATGTATCTGGTTCTCTTTTGCTTGTTTGTTTTGTTCATTATCTGACAGGTAATTTCAAGAAGTACTAATAAACAGCAGGGTATTTTACTCAGATTAGAATTAAGGTTAGGGTAAAATGTTGGATATTCAGGTACCATATACCTTAAGTATGTTTCTTAGTTGTATTGAATTTTGCCCATTGACACAGTTCACTTGTGCTCATGTTTCTTTTTAAACGATTTATTGTCACCTTGACCAGACTTTCCTCATCTCATCTACCAGTTTTCTTCCTTTCCTAATATTTGTTTTGTTTAATGAGATAATATTAATATTTTGCCATTAAAAAAGGAAACAACCAAGAAGAGACCAAGCTGGTTATTTCTTCAGCCCTCTAATTGTTTTATTAATAGAAATCTGTTGATCCCTGAACATCAAAGGTGCAGATTTTAAAGAACTAGGGACTGATTTTTCAACCATGGCTTAAATTTTTAATTCTGAAACTAAGAAGTCGCATCATTTTCTTCCAAAGATTTAAACATTTAATTGTAATATGAAACCCCACTTAAAATGGTTTAATCCAGTGTTCAGTAAAATTTGCTAGTAACTTATTTTAAAAACAATAGCTAGCATTTACTGAACACTCACTATGGGTCTTTTTTGAATACATTATGTAGATTAAGCCACTTATATAAACAAAAGAAACAGGCTTTTGGGAGAAGGATGGGATAAAGAATTTTAAACACAAGGCAAGGCTGTTAACAGTGAATCAGTGAGCTGTCATCAGTTGACCAGTAGTGTTCCAGGTAACTGCAGTAAAACAGGATAGCAAACTGACCTGGTTATGCATTTCTCACTTATCTGACAAAAAGAAATGTAACAGTTCTTCAGGCAAGATATTTTCTTGTTGTTGATAAATCTGCAAAGAATTTTTTATATAGGTTCTTAGGTAAAAGACATTAAACAATGTAATAGTGTCAACATGATTTCATTTGTTGTATTACTATTCTCCCATAAAACCCAAAGAAATAACATTTTGAGAGACTCAGTCAGGCTTTCAGGTCCATTGGATTGTCTGCAGTCTATAAAGAATTGCAAACTCTTATCTCTATAGGTAACTGCTTCCTTTTTGTACGTGAATGGGTATCTCTTGATCTTAGATTAAGAGCTCTCCTGATAAGTGTCTGAAGGAACTAGAAAGGTAAACACAGCTACCTGCAATAGCCAGAAAACCAGGAAGACTTGCACACCGAGGGGAACGAGAGCCTGTGGGCTGATGCCACTTCAGATCTAAGAACTGAAACTATTTGGGGCCTCTGGATCTTTGCTCCTTCAGCCATTTTCATTCTCCCTGCATTATTATTTTTAAAAAAGGTTTTACATATTTAATTTTAAAAAGAGGGGGAGGGAGGGAGAAAGAGAGGGAGAGAAACATCATTGTGTGGTTGCCTCTCATGCGCCCTCAACCAGGGACTTGGCCTCAACCCAGGCATGTGCCCTGACTGGGAATTGAACGGGCAACCCTCTGATTTGCAGGCTGGCATTCAACCACTGAGTCACACCAGCCAGGGAAATTCACCCTGCATTATTAACTCTGCCCTCAGGACTTTGGACCTGGCCCTTCAGAGTTGTCACGGTGTCATTTGCCCTGCAGAGGTTTTGGGTTATATTAAGTTAAATTTTTTCCAATTGGAAAGATGATGTAATGACAATAATAAAGAGTAACTTCTACATCACTTGCATATCCTAGTTCAATTCCTAGGCACATGTATACATTTTTACATGGCTTCAATTTTATTATATACTACTGCTTAGTATGTTTTGTTGTTTTTAATATAACATGACATAAAAATGCTTTTATAGTTCTACACAGTTAAATTTTTCAAATGGCTGCATAATATTGCCTAAAGTTGATGTGCCATAATGTAGTTTACATACCCCACATGGACATTTTAGATGATTTCTGGTGGTTTGTAGGTGGGCGCGCACGTGTTTGGTTTTATATTGAGCATCATGGTGATCATCATTTCTAATGAGCTTGGCTTCTAATGAATAACGTCCTTAAGTTGAATGTTATGATAAGTTGCTTGTTTGGTTGGTTTTCTCAGCTTTCACAGTGTTTAAAAGAAGGAGACATTCAGCCTCCTTGTGCCTAAAGCCTAATTAATTGTAGCACACACCAAGCTCCTCTGTACCAGGTAATGCAGGGAAGGGAAATGGAAAGACATCTGAGGCTTAACCCAGGAAGCTGGTCACCTTTAAGAGTTTAGTTTTTAGCCTCCAGGGGTGGGTGGTGGCTCAGTGGATAGGTGCAGGCCTGCTAATGCTGGTTTGATTCCCAGCCAGGGCACACAACCAGGTTGCAAGCCAGGTCTCCAGCCAGGTCTGTGGCTGGAGGCAGGTGAAAGGCAACAACAGCACATTGGTGTTTCTCTCCCTTTCTTCCCCGCTTCCCTTCTCTTCTCTACTAAAAATAATGAATACAATCTTTTTTTAAAAAAAAAAAGCTTAGTTATTGCTCAGCCTTTCCCTTTTTACCACAGGTGCACTGTCTCTGACATCTTGCGAGGGATATACGTCAACAAACCTAGTTCAGCAATATTCCCAGAAATGACTAAAATGTTGGCTGGAGGGGGTGGGGGTGAAACCTGCAAGTAGTACAAATTAGTTTCTTGAAGGGGCAGTGCCTTTTTCAGTGGCTTGCTTGCCCTTTGATTGGAGGAGAGTTTCCCACTTCTGGGTGTCTCACTTTAAAAACCAAACCAGCCCTGGCTGGTAGCACAGTGGCTAAGGCCCCGGCCTGCGAACCCAAAGGTCGCAGGTTCGATTCCCCAGCCAGGGCACATAACCAGGTTGCAAACCAGGTCTCGAGCCAGGTCTATGGCTGGAGGCAGGGGAAATGCAACCATACATTGATGTCTCTCTCCCTCTTTGCCTCTCTCCCTTCCCCTCTTTCTAAAAATAATGAAATAAAATCTTTAAAAAAAATTACTTAAAAAAAAAATAAAAACAAACCAAACCCTTTCTAACACATTTGTCTTCTGAACAGAACTTCCTAGAAAGCAGCGTCATTGTTTCTAAGAGGATGGGGCTCATAATAACCCTCCATCTCCCTCCTTTCCCACTTCTTTTTTACAGGGAAATGATTTTATGACTATTAGTTGTGAAATGGCTTAATTCAGCTCCTTACTCTTTATGGAAAAGAACTTCGCTACGCCTAATGTCTGTCTCTGGTCAAAGGGCGTTTCCTGAGTCATTGGTTTCCACGGTTTGTCATCTGCTTTCAGCTTTGTGATTTGGAGGGTACAGTCTCGCCTTTTAAATTGTCTGCTTCATCTTTTATCTTTCAACAGGTTCTGGAGAGAAATCATCCAGCGGCTTATTTCCAGTGTCAGTGTTTGAAAGCTCCGTGCCTTGTTTTATTTTGACAGGTGGCTGGTGAAAGAGGTGCTTAGAGGGCGGGGTACGGGAGCGGGGCATATAAGTGGAGGAAGAGAAGAGAGATTAGCTGCTTCTTTGAGGGCTTTCTGACTAACGGTGAGTGATTGTTCTGCTCTTTTTCATCCGGGAGGCCAGGAAAGAGGAGTTTACCAACAAGGCCGGCAGTTGGAAGATGGCACTACCCCTTTTTACAACCATTTCTGGGTCTTTGCCTTTTTTCCAGGGTACTCTCTATGGGAAGAGATTTAGGGTATAGAAGATGTGACCGTGTAGGTTAATTTCTTGTGATGAACAGGAATGGGACATCATTCATAAGCTTAGTTAACCTCAGAAGTAACTGTCCCTTTGGATCAACCAGAGTCCAGGCCAGCATAGTGTCTCAGGTGGTCTCCAGGGACCCTAGAGTTCAGATATCTCCCAGTAGCCCTGATTTGCTTTATTTTTAGAGAGAGGGAAAGGGAGGGAGAAAGAGAAAGAAACATTGCTGTAGATTTAAGAGAGAAACGCGCATTGACTGTTGACTGTTTATTGGGTAAGCTAGTGCTTCTTTGTTATTACTGAAATAACTTCCCACCTCTTTGAACCTTTGGTTGTTGGCGGTGTCCTGAGATTGTCACTTCTAGAGTTTAATGGGCCTTTATGATGTTTTAAGAGTTAGAACTACATATGTCTGTATCCCTTTAAATCTTGTACATAAGACTCCCCTTCACTCCTCATCCTACTCTGCCTCCTGATTCTTCATAATTTTAGCTGCTCTCTCCTGAGCCTTCAATTTATGTCTTGCTTCATGTACAACTCAACATGATACAGTAATATTCCAGGTGGTTTGAAAAAAGGTCGGAGAATGTTTTCTGATTCCTGTTACCACTTTCTGTATTTGAAGCATTATTTTTGTTGTTAACTGAAGTACATTTAACAAATCCTGTTAATAATTAAGAACAAGCTATAAGGCTGGGATAGACTTAAAAGAATCAACCAGTAGAATCAACTAAAGCTACACTAGTACATAGCTAAAAGAATTTGGGATCAAGGCTGATATTTTCCAGGCCTTCTTTTCTTGTGCACGGTTTCAATTCTGGATCACAGGTGGCCTCTTGGGAGGAAACGAAGTGATCAATAAGAGTGAAAAAGGGGAGTAGAAAGCAGCGCATGCTGCCTTTTTGTACTAGAATGCTGTTGTAACAAAGACTGCTGGGAAAACGGGCCATCTGCCAAGGTAGAGGAAGCTTTCTGTCACGAAGAGATGCTCGTTGCATGACACTTGAGGAATTCACCGCAACATGGAGAAGCTTGATATTAAAGAGGGTGTCAGTCTCGTAAGTGAAGGTACATGATAGCATTAACAGCAATAATATCAATAAAAATTGATTAGGGATGGGTTTCTAAAAACTTGACAACATGCGTTGCTTTTCCTTCCTTGCACTGTCCTGCTACCTCCTTTCCAGTTTGATGCTACTAAACTGCAATATTTATATTAGACTATAAGCCAAGTTTTTTTGTTTGTTTAGTTTAGTTTTGTTGTTGTTGTTCTGTAAGTCAACATAAACTATAATGGAAGTACATAAACATTATCACTGCTAGGCAGGAGAAAGAGCCAGCCATCTGGGTGATGAGCCTTCACTGTGTAATTACATAAGGGTCTTGTTCCTGGTGTTTGTAAAATGATGGCATTGAACGAGATTAGCACTAAGATCCTTTCCAGCTCTGATATTCTATGTTTCATGGAAAATGTGTGAGAGCTGATGAGATGATCTGGAAACAGGAGGAAAATGAGGAAAGCCCTTTCCTCATTGCATATGGATTCTGGAATACAATAAACCTTGGAAATGAGCAGTTCTGGGTAACTGAGCTTTCTGAATGGTTTTTGTCTCCTTCCTTGCTGTCAGCTGTCATTCTGCCCTGCTGTCAGCATGTGCTCTTTTAGCTACCCCTGTCCCTCCTTGGCTCCTTCCCTTATGACCTTAGAAACTGTAGCATGAACCTCGCCTGAACTCTTCATCAAGTAAGCCTAGGTACGAGACCTGTCCCGAAAGTATTGGCCGTGCAAACTGTTTCAGTTATGTTGACATGGGCTTGATACTTGTAAATGGTAAGCAAGGGCCTCTCCAGCCCATGGACTGTGGTTGATCACAGACTTTTGGGGGTTTATTTTTAGGTTCCAGATAGGTGTTGTGTCACTGTCCAGGTTTGTCTTAAGCTACACGTTAGTGTGGTTCATAAGGACATTTCTCCTCTGGGCTAATGAATGAAGAAGGAAGAGTAGGCTGGTGAGAGGAGACCAAGGAAGCACTTAGACTAAGGAGGTGCTCTGGGAGGCAGCATGTATAGAGCCCAAGTTCTAACCAGATCGCTAGACATGGCACCAAAGTAGACCTCATTTCACTAAAGATCCAACCAATTTAAAAAAGCTGTTTTAGGTGAGAAGCCAGGTTAAGGAGAGAAAGCATTTTTGTTGCTTGGATTCTAAATGGAAAGCTGGGTTGGGTGTGCCTCTGCGTGAAGCAGGATGCTGGGAAGTGCAGGTGGCCTCAGCCAGTGTGTGTATGTTTATGCTTTGCTTGTCTGGCGGGTGCCTGGAATGTTGCACGTGAACTTCTGAAAGGCTGCGGAGCCTGTGCTCCCCATGTCGCGGTGCACAGTCCCAGGGTGAAAAATGTGAACCAAGTTATTTTTTCAGAAGGTTAAAATGCAAGGCATTTTAACACCCTAATATGCTTCTTTATTCCGAATTTTCTATAAATTGCTCCTGCAAGAAATGTAACTCAAGGGATCGATTACTACATGCAGAATACAGTTGGCACTGAACAGCATGGGGGGTTGGAACATGAACTCCACCCCCCCCATGCTGTTGAAAATCCAGGTATACTTACTATTTTTTCTTTTTTAAAGATCTTATTTATTATCTTTAGAGAGAAGGGAATGGAGAGAGGTAGAGAGGGAGAAAGACCTCAATATATGGTTGCCTTTCACCTGCCTCCAGCTTACGGACCTGGCTGGAGACCTGGCTTGCAACCTGGTTATGTGCCTTGTCTGGGATTTGAACCAGTGACCTTTGGGTTTGCAGGCTGGCACCTATCCACTGTGCCACCAGCCAGGGCCCTTCCTCCCTCTTTAAAGGCAATGATAAAATGTCCTTGGGTGAAGATTTTAAAAAATAATAAGAGCCCTGGCTGGTGGCACAGTAAATAAGGCACTGGCCTGGGAACCCAAAGGTTTCTGGTTCTTTTCCCCAGCCAGGTCTTCAGCTAGGTCCATAGCTGGAGGCAGGTGAAAGGCAACCATACATTGGAAAAAAAAAAAAAATAAGAAGACAAGTGCATTAACAGTATTTATTGGGGGGGGGGGGAAACCTGCATATAAGTGGACCGGCACAGTTCAAAACTATTATTCAAGGGTCAACTATAGTCTTTCTGGCCAACAGATCAGTAGCAGCTCATACCCTCAATTTGCATCACTGGCCACATGTATTTTTGTGGTCACAACACAGTCCCCTGGTGGGTAGAGGCCCTTTACCTCCTCCTCCAACCTTTTTACTCTTCCTGGCTTGGTCTCCTACTTTCCACACCCTGTACTCTGTCAGCAGGTAGCCAGATCACACTACTTATGCCTCAAGAATAGCCTGAATGTTGTGCAGTAACCCCCACAAGTCCTTGTTTCTGCTGAACTGTGCTCCTCTGTGCTGATTGAAAATTCTGCTCATCTTTCATAGGCCTTTGTATGTTTTGTCTGACACCCATTGTTGGATCTCTCTCTTTCTCCCCATAGCATTTTGCTATGAATAAATAAAAACAGACGAATGAAAAAAATATATACACGTGTGAGGGGACATTTGAATAGTGAGTTGTTTATTCATTTATCCTGTTAACATTGTTGACTGGCAGTTTTGTACAAAAGCGAATGCAAGTGCAAACATGAGTTAACTCGTGCACCAAGCTACAGCCATCTGTTCATTAAGTATTTATTAAACAACTTCTGTGTGCTCAGCTAAGTGACCATTAGTAGGGCCAAGAAAAGTCAGCGTCTTAGTCCTGACGGAAATAATAATCACCTTATATTAAAATTGGCTACTGATTTTATTACCTCTATGGCATGGGTGGCAAATACAAGGCTCGCGGGCCGAATCTGGCTTGGCACCTTGTTTCTACCCAGCTCGCTGAACTGTTAAGTAGTAGTTACACTTACAATACAGTCCTAAAAATGACATTCGGCCCTTTGAAAGCAACCACGAGGCTGATGTGGCCCCTGGTGAAAATGAGTTTGACACCCCTGGCCTGCAGGGTTGTAAGCTACCTGAGGTCAGGTGTCATGTGTTGCTTAGCGTTATAATCCCCTATCATACTTTGCACAGAGTACAGGAGCTCAGTAAATGTTTATTAGCTTGATTTAAAGAACAACCAACTTATTTCCCCTGAATAAACAGGCCATGTTTTCCCAGAATCCCTTTCCAAAGGATCAGCTTTGATGTGGCGCTTGGATCTAACAACATTGGGGATGTTACTAGTCCTTCTACATCAAGTGGACTAAAAAACAGAGGGTTAAGACTGGTCACTGCCAGGTACAGGAACGTGCATCTTTTCACTGTGTAGCTTCAAAAGTAAGGACTTCTGCCTATTTGCGCTAATAATTGCAGAAAGTGTGAAGGTCGATCACCTATCTTGTTATTCCCAGAGCTGTTGAAGTGTCTTTAACGACCAACCTGTGTGTCAGTTGGAAAGATGTCGAGGAAAATGGCTTTCTGATCATATAGTTCTTGAACTTAAGACTAACATGAAAATAATATAGCTAGGGATAATTTACTCGGAGTATAAGGGGATGTGCAAAGTTAGAAACAAAGGGCTTACGGGGGAAACTCAATTCAAGCATTTGAACCCGACGTATCCGTGCTGCACCGGAGTTAGGGAAATGAAGGACTGCAACCACGCCAGCCCCACATACCATGTGGTTAATAATTAACATTTTGAAGTACAATGATAAAATTAAACCCAGCTCTAACTTACAGGAAACCAGGTCTCCATAACAAATTATAGACTTATTACTTTTATCTGGCAAAGCCTGTCCTTTAAGTGCTGTATAATTATTCCTAAACCTTTCAGGAAAGAACTTGAGGATACTATTTTAAACCCATAAGCTGCGATTTACTAACAAGGTGGAAATCTCACTGTCTTCTGTACCTCCCCAATTAATTAATTAATTAAAACGAACCTTTGCTTGCCCTGGTTGGCTTGACTCAGTTGGTTGTAGCATTGTCCTGTAGTGGTGGGTTCCATTCTGATCAAGGTCTGTGCTTTGGTTGTGGGTTCGATTCCCAGTCCAGGTGTGGACAGGAAGTGACAAGTTGATGTTTCTCTCTCCCTTTCTCTGGAAAGCAATGAAGGAATGCCCTTGGACGAGGATAAAAAAATAAAATAAAAGTATAAAAGGCCGAATTAGTTTTTAAAAAATTAACCTTTGCTCACCAGAATTGCTTCCGGTTCTCTGCTGTTTCCACTCTGGCAGGCATGTATAAATAACAATGAACTTCTAGCACTACAAAATGTTTGGGGACAATTCTTTGCAGTATAAGACTGAACCCCACTGCCGTCTTCCATGCATTATTACTATGATTGCAGGAAATACCGGGAGACCAAAGGAGAGACTTTTAGCCTACCCCAAAGATAACTATCGGCTCTTGTCCATAAAGCCACTTTACTTTTGTGAACTCAGGCTGATCTGTTAGGGCAGGGAAGATGTATAGATTTATTGATTGATTGATTTGTAAAGATTTTATTATTCTTTTTAGAGAGAGGGGAAAGGAGAGAGGGAGAGAGACATCAATATGGTTGCCTTTCACCTGCCCCCAGCCACGGACCCAGCTGGAGACCTGGTTATGTGCCCTGGCTGGGAATCGAACCAGCGACCTTTGAGTTTGCAGGCCAGAACCTTAGGGCCAAGTAAGACTTAGTTGACATATGTGAGAAAAGGATCCTATCCTGTCAGGGTACAGCTGATCTGAAGTCATCAATCAAGCAGATTAAAATGGCCTGTTCACCAGAGGTGCAGGTATTCCTTTTCTGTGTACTGCAGATCCCAGCTTCTACCACCACCAACAGGCCAAGTTGCATGAAACTCCCTGATGGACCTCCCAGAGGGAGAGACTGGGGTCTCCTGGCTGCTGGCCTTCCTCAAATATTAAGACAGAACCGATCCCTGATGGCCATGAGAATTAGCTTGGGGTCCAGAAGCACTGAGTGGATTAACATAGGTGTGATTTCCCTAATTCTGCCCTGCAAACCCAGAAGTTGCTGGTTCGATTCCCCAGCCAGGGCACGTAATGAGGTTGCAAGCCAGGTCTCCAGCCAGGTCCTTGGCTGGGGGCAGGTGAAAGGCACCCATACATAGGTGTTTCTCTCCCTCTCTGCCTCTCTCCCGTCCTCTCTCTCTGGAAATAATAAATGAAATCTTAAAAAAAAAACAACAAACCCTAATTCTGCATAAGATTAGCTCTAGTTTCAAAAACCAACTAAACAGGCTAGAACCTGGAGTGGGGGAGGGGACAGTCCTTTGTACTCAGAGAAATAGGTGCTTTTACTTCAACTATGTCAGAATGAATTAGGACTATAAATACTTTAATAACTGCTAGTTATTGAGGTGTTCACTAAAACAAAGGACGCAGAGGAGATCTGAATAGACAGATCTCTGACTTAATAGCCACTTCTCAGGTTGTTCTTTAGTTTCTGAGTATATGCACCTGCCTCCCATTTCCATTTATACCATTAAGATCTGCATATTGTGTGTAATACAAGATCATCATCAGGGGCTTTATTGCTGTTCTTTGAAAGGGAGTGAAATCATGTCCCTTTTATTCTCTTTGAAATGTTGCATGTTCAAATTAAGAGCCCTTGTGCTCAGCCCAATTACTTTCCAGACAGTTTCTTGATGATGTGCCTAAGAACTAATTTTAATTTAAACAAGTAAATACGAATTCTTCATTTGAACATTTTGCAATTCCATTTGTGTCCCTGGTAGGATCCTCAGAAAGAACGGCTTACATTAAAAGAATGAAAGACCGAAATAGCATGGACACCATGGCCCTCACTGGCTATTTGACAGCCTGCTCTCCAACCCCCATCTCAGGCCCACCCAGGAAAGCTGATGCACAAAGAACAAGTACCAATGTTGTCAGCAAAGCCCAGATCCCAGGTCTCCCCCTGTGCAAAGTTGGTCTTATTGTAGGACTGTTACTTCATTTTTGCATTAGCTTAATAATGTATACACACAGAATCCATCCTCAAGTCAAACATGAGTTTGGACTGCCTCCTTTTTCAGGATGCAGGTGTGGGACAGGAGGAAGAGTGGAGCAGTTCGATGGCCTGCATTTTTACCAACACTGGAGCTTGGGTCTGGGTACTTCCTGTACTTATTTCAATGAATCTTAATATTGACTTCACAAGTATCTCAGAAGAGGATTTTTTAAATCTTTTTTTTAAGAAGATTTTATTATTTTTAGATAGAAGGAAAGGGAGAGAGGGAGACAGACATCCATGTGTGATTGCCTTTCACCTGCCTCCAGCTATGGACCTGGCTGGAGACCTGGCTTGCAACCTGGTTATGTGCCCTGGCTGGAAATTGAACCAGCGACCTTTGGGTTTGCAGGCTGGCACCTTATCTACTGTGCCACCAGCCAGGGTTAATCTTTTCTTTAGTTGTATTTTTTTCCATGACCATTTATCCCCCCATACCCTCTTCCACCTCCGCCCACATCCTTCACCCAGCAATCACCACACTGATAGGTCTGAGTCTGTGAGTCCTTTTGCCTTTTTGCTCCATCCCTCCACACCCTAACTCCCTGTCATCCTGCTCTCCATCTATGAGTCTGTCTCTATTTTGCCTGTTAGTTCACTTTATTAGATAGACGAGGATATTTGTCTTTATTTTTCTGATCAAAACCAAGGGTTAGTTTCTGTAACTGTAAAATGGGATAATAACTTTCAGGGCTTATGGTGAAGACAAACAAAAACAGCACGGGAAGATGCTTTAAGCATCATATGAACGAGCGGTGTTGGCTTTAGTAAAACTATTATTATTACTGTTTTGATTCTAAATATGTACTTGCAAGTAAAAAGCAAAATCAAATGGTTGAGCCTAATATGTTTTAACTGTTCTTGATGTTAAATAACTGAACGCTTTAGTGTTTCTGACATTTCTCCTAAGATCATCTCAATTATAAACATTTTTTAAAAGATTCTATTAATTTATATTTTCTTTTTAGAGAGAGAAGGGGGGAGAAAGAGAGGGAGAGAAACATCAGTGTGCGGTTGCCTCTCACTTGCCTCCAACTGTGGGGACCTGGCCTGCAACCCAGGCTTGTGTCATGGCAGGGATTTGAACTGATGACCCTTTGGTGTGGAGGCCACTACTCAATCCACTGAGCCACACCAGCCAGGGATCAATTACAGACATTTTTATGTTCCTTTTCCCCAGACTTGCCATCCCTTGAAAACTGATTTGCAAGTGTCACTTTTAGGTCACCCAGTTTGTAAAAAAGACTGAGTTTTGGAAATAAATGCTATATTACAAAATCAAAATGGACATGTCATCGTGGGGCAGGGACTGACAGTGTGGTGCATAAGTATTGACTATGTTTATTTACCAATAGGTTGGAAAGGTGCAGGGAAATGGTAAGGAGGTAATAATGATTCTTAGAGACATCAGTTACTTGCATTAAGATGTATTTTAATATTTTCATGCAAACAGATGTGCTATTATTGTGAGTCCTGGCTGAGGGTTCTCTGGCCCTGACCTGAGGCCTCTTGAGTGCAAAAGAGCTTCTTCTACAGGGAATCCTGAAGGACAGTGATTTCCAGCAAGGTTAGACACTAAGTAGAGGGGGCCTTCCATTTCAAGCCGAGTTCAACTTCACAGCACAGGTATTCTTCCTGTTCTGTTGGGATTGGGTTGTCGGACAGAAAGCGGGGGGCAGGGTGGGTGGAATGCTTTCTAGTAAGAGATTTGCAGCAGTTTGGGGATGAGTGTGCCTGACATCTGACATCTATGCTGGGAGCTGCTTCAGTTTCCTGGTTATTCTTTAAAGTCTTTGACATTGTTGGGGAGTGGTGCCTGACCTTCCTCAAGGTCCCTGTTTGTACGTGTAGTTCATGTAGTTCAGTAGCCCAAGGGATGATGCTTTACATGAGCCAAAGACAATGCCCAGAGTCCGCTTTTGGTGTGAGCTCTCACTCCTACTCAGGTAATTGTCCATCCTTAGGTAATCTTTCAAACGGAACACGGACATTTATAGTAACCCTAAAGTTACTCTCCTCTCCTCTCCTCAACTGTTTCTCCTTTCAAAGTTTAAACTTTGAAATCCTTAGGCAAAATATCATGTTAAAAAAATAAAAAAGAAATGATCGTAATTCACTGCAGAGCGAACGGCAGGGTGAGACTTCACTCCTGTTTTTAACTGAAGGCCATGGCTTTGTCGGACAGAAATTCTTGAGACTTACTAACTGAAAATTTTGATAGCAATATTCCTTTCAGGGGGAAAAAAAGATGGCTCTTTTTTATTAGGAAGGAGTAAAAAGTATCAAAATTTGCTAGGGTTTTAGATTTTTTAAAAAAGGTTTTATTTATTATTTTTAGAGAGAGGGATAGGGAGAGAGGCAGAGAGGGAGAGAGACATCAATGTATGGTTGCCTTTCACCTGCCTCCAGCCACAGACCTGACCGGAGACCTGGTTTGCAACCTGGTTATGTGCCCTGGCTGGGGAATCAAACCAGCAACCTTTGGGTTCATGGGCCGGCACCTTATCCACTGTGTCAGCAGCCAGGGCTGGGGTTTTAGATTTTTTATCTTGTGCATGGCCATTTGCTCTGGGTAGTAGGTTCATTTGGACATAATCAAGTGTAATTCTTTGTGCATTTTTAGTTCGCTGTAGATTTTCATCTTACATTGTCACAATAAGCATAAATGTTCTTGCAAGGGCTTTTAAACTTATTTCAGAGCTTCCCTTAATATGTTTTCATAGACTAGTTTCATAGAGCAATTTTAGGTTCACAGCAAATGTGAGCAGAAAGTGCAGAGAGTGCCCATTTGCCTCCTACCCCCCTACATGCGCAGTGTTCCCATTGTCAACATCCTGCCCCAGAGTGCTCCATCTGTTAATTGATGAACCTACATTAGACACATCATTATCACCTAATGTCCATTATTTGCATTAGGATTCACTTGGTGCTGTGCATTCTGTGGATTTTGACAACTGTATGATTGCATGTGTCCACCATTATAATATCAGCACGTGTCCACCATTATAATATCACAGAGTAATTCTATTGCCCTTACAAATCCTCTGTGGTCTAACTATTCATTTCTCCCTCCCCACAACCCCTGGCAATCACGGAGGGAATCATAAAATATTATATATACAGCTTGTTCAGTTTGGCTTCTTTCACTTAGTAATGTGGATTTAGCTTCCCTCCATGTCTCTTTGTGCTTTGATAGCTCATTTCTTTTTAGCGCTGAATAATATTCCATTATCTGGTGTATCACAGATTATCCATTCTCCTACTAAAGGGCAGATTGGCTGTTTCCAGGTTGTGATGTTCTGGATGAACATTCTGTAAACACATCTGTGCAGGCTTTTGCCTGGAGATAAGTCTTCAGCTCATTTGGATAAATACCAAGAAGCATGATGAATCTGTTTAATTTTGGTAGGAAACTTGCGAGGGGTGAAGTGGCAGAAGGAAGGTGTATGAATTTCACATAACAGAAGATTCACCATTTTAAAGTATATAATTCAGTGGCATTTAGTATATTTATAATATTGTGCAGCCATCAGCACTCTAATCCTGGAACTTTGCATCATGGTAAAAGTAAAATCTTATACTCATTATGTGATTATTTCTCATCTCCAGCTCTTGGCAAGAGGTAATCTGACTTCTGTCTCTGGATTTAATCTGTTTTGGATACTTTATGTAAATGGAATAAAAAAAGTTATCTGACCTTTTGTGTCTTAACTTCTTTCACTTAATGGTTTAAAAGCTTGTCCACATGGTTGCATATATTGGCTCTTTTTTTTTTAAGATTTTATTTTATTGTTCTTAGAAAGAAGGGATGGGAGAGAAGCAGAGAGGGAGAGAGACATCAATGTATGGTTGCTTTTCACCTTCCTCCAACCACAGACCTGACTGGAGACCTGGCTTGCAACCTGGTTATGTTGCCCTGGCTGGGAATCGAACCTGCGACCTTTGGGTTCACAGGCCCGGCACCTTATCCACTGTGCTACCAGCCAAGGCCTATATTGGCACTTTTTAACGACTGAATAATATTCTATTGTACGGACATAACATTTTTAATCCATTCAACATGTGATGGATATTTAGGTTGTTGTTTCCACCTTTTGGCTCTTGGGAATAGTACTACTATGACTATTGTGTGTGTGCATGTTTGTGCCCGAACACCTGTTTCTAATTTTTAAAATATTTAATTCATTTTTTAGAGAGGGAAAGAAACATTGATTTGGTTGCCTTTTGCACGTGTCCACAGCCCAGGCCTGTGCCCTGGTTGGGAATCAAACCAGTGACCTTTCAGTTCTCAGGCCACCAGCCAGGGCTCTCTTTTTGAGAAACTGCCAAACTTTTCCATTGTAAGGTGAACACAGGTCTTTCTGATTCCAGGGGCCTGTGCACATTTTCTTAGGCTATACTGTCTCTTAATAACTCCCCAAAGGCTCCAGCCACCCCTTGCCAAGTGTCACCTCCAGCCAGCAACAGAGATATGTTGCAAGGTGTCTCATGTTATGAGGGGAAATTGTTGTAATATGACTTTGGCTTGGGGAAGAAGCAGGTGTTTGAGATTTATTAATGAACATCCAATTCTTCCTTAGTATCCGGTGTTGGTTAAGAGTATATGCTCTGGAATACATATTGTATCATTCCAGTTCCAAGAAATGTCTAGAATTGGGCAGTTCTAGAGAGAGAGGGGGAAAGGGGAGAAGGAGGGGAAGAGAGAGAAGAATCAGTGGGTGCCTAGGACTGAGGGAGTGATGACTGTGGTTTGGGGTTATGAAAATATTTTAATACTGATTGTGATGATGGTTGCCCAACTCAAAACCCTTGTGTGGTACACTTTAAATGGCTGAATTGTATGGTATGAGAATGTTACCTCATTAAAACATTTGAAAAAGTAGTGTAGGCTCTGAAGACTTATTAGCCAGTTATTAGCTTTGATCTTGGACGGGTTCCTTAGTGACTGCTCCAGTGTTGATAGGTGTCAAAGGGGGTAAAATACTAGTTCTGTACCCACCTCACTGGGGGGTCAAAGGCACTTATCAGGTAATATACAGTGTTTCACAGTGTGTTTCACACACTGACACATAACAAGTGCTCAGTACATGTTGCTAACTAGTAATGTTAGTATCCTAAAATATTTACTTGAAGATCAACTGATAGATGGTGTTCATGATAGGGCAATGAAGACAGGAAATAGGTAGAATTCCTCTCGAAATTGAAATTCCTCATTCAACCCTGCTGCTGAGGCAAATGAGCAACATGGGCCAATGTACTGAGGCAATAATTTGGATAGTAATGGGAGATGAGGTCATGGGGCAGGAACTGTTGGGTAGACTTAGTGTGTAACTGAACAAAATCAGAAGCTCCGTTGCCTGTCACAACAAAAGCCAAATGCATGAAGCAGGTGCTGGTGCAAAAGAAACAAAGTTTGATTCAGGTGCCCTGTGACCTGGGAGAATGGTAGACTCTACTTTCCCAAAGACCACCTCAATCTTCCTGTTTAAGGCCTAGATTCTTGAAGGAGTAGGAAGGGATGGATTTTTTCCTATCCAATTATTTATAGCTTTTAGCATGCTCGGGGTATGGGGTCGGGGGTGGCTATCCATTGGTATTCCTAGCTTTTGGCATCCTCAACGTAAGAACTTCCCCCTGCAGCCATCTTGGCCAATGCGGGAGACTCCTAGGCACCTCAGGGCAATTGTTGAGGGGCTAGATAAAGAATATTGGAGCTCTGGCTGGTGGCACAGTGGTTAAGGCACCGGCCTGCAATCCCAAAGGTCGTTGGTTCGATTCCCAGCCCCAGGGCAACAACCAGGTTGCAAGCCAGGTCTCCAGTCAGGTCCATAGCTGGAGGCAGGTGAAAGGCAACCATACATTTATGTCTCTTTCCCTCTCTCCCCTTCCCCTCTCTCTGAAAATAATAAATAAAATCTTAAAAAAAAAAAAGAATATTGGTGCTGATATGGGAGAGGGAATTGTATTTAAAGAGGTTGCTGTGTCCTCCCTGACAACAGATGTTGGGAGGTCTTGAACTCTGGACTCCAGGGCTTCTTGACCCCCTTAAAATTTTCTCCCATTCTTTGGGAGGTCATGGTCCCAGTTAGAGAAGTCCTGGTGTAGATTAGCTCCCTTGGATATGTTTTCCTCTTTTTTTCCTGATACTTCCCATCCTTTGGGTCTCCAGGACCCTGGATGGAGGTAGGTGCTTATGTTAGTAAAGAAACCAGCAGCTTTTCAAAAGAAACAGAGTGAAAGGCTGGGATGGGATGGAAGGCAGGAGTCTAAAGGACACGAATCTATGAGTGAAAAGAAGAAAGGGGGACAGAACATTGAGTTGCTGTGCTGGGCCGGCTGCTCTCATGTTAAAGGCACTCTAGAGAAAGCATCTCCCACTACTGCCTATGCTCCTACACGCAGGCTCTGGGCATTAAGTTAACGACTCTCTCAGGGCCTCCCACTCAATGTCCCATGTGAGGGGCAGATGAAAGCAAAAGATGGCCTGCTCCCTCCCCACAGCCACTTGAGACAGGCCCAAAGCAAACACTTCCAGAGAACAAGCCCGAAGGTGCAAGTGGATAGGCGGTAAACCAAGCGTGTAGAGTGCCGAGGCGGGAATAGGTCACGGTGTATTTTCACCGAGTGCTTTTCTGCCAGCTCTGAACATCCTTTCAGTATCCCGGTGCCGTGCGTGGACTGATTTCTGTTTTACGGCCGGGAAAGCCCTGAGCTACCAACATATTAAATAATTTGTCACCGAGAGAACATTCACCCTCGATGTCTGCTTCTGCGAGGATATTTGTGTTGGATTCTATCAGGGAGATAGGTATGCTTTATGCCAGTTGAAGTTGCGCACCCCACGCACACCATGCCCAACACATGCCTGGGTAATTAAGGCAGATATGGGGATTTCATTGCTCAGAATCCTGGCAAACATGAAATGCCGTTGGCAAGGACTGGGGACCAGTGTGGGCAGCCCTCTGGCCCTGGGGAGTTTTTTTCTGGGAAGCAGGGGGAGAGCCTGGGGTCAGATGCAATAGTTTCTCCCCGAGCACACCCACCCCTGTCCCCAACCTGCTGCTTGCCTGTCAGCTGCAAGGCCAGTGGCCTGTGCGTAAGGACTGCCCTTGGCTTTGAGCCAGTGGCGAGCCGGGAGCCTCTGACTTTGAGACTTGGCCCTTTTCAGTTCTCTTTGTTCAGAAAAAGTTTCATCCTGGTTCTCTTCAGTGGCTGCCGAGGATTAGGAGAACCCCGGGGAGACTTGGCTATAGGACAGCTCTCAAAGCTGTGCTGGGAAATTTGAAGAGGGGCCATTTCTCTCTGTCTTATTTCAAGTTACATTCTTCCGCTGCCTTCCTAAACAAGTTTTTACTGTTGCAACCCTATGACATAATCCCCTAGTGTACTTTTGTGATTCTGTAGCCATGAAGGGGATTATACCAGGATCCTGGACCAATAAAATATTTTAAGGACTGTTCAAATGGATGATAGGAAGGAAAGTTCAAATCTAGGAGCTTGTTTTCAATTGTTGCATCAGTTTAGAGCCGCTGCTTGCTTTCTTTGGTTAGCATTTCTTATTGTTCATTTTCTCCTCCAAGCCTGCTTTTTGAGTGGCTGGAAAGAAAAGGAAGGGATCCTTTGCTCTCCTGAACAGAGCTTCAAAATGATGTTGCTAACCTACCAAAGACTATGGTATTTCCAAATTGAAGTGGGTCATTTTCAAGAATATGTAACTACTTTTAGGTGTCTTCAGTTGAATATTCCTAAGAAATTGAAATGGCCTCAGTGGTTAAGTGGTTTCCTATACAGCATTCTTTCCGCTTTCTTTTTGTGTTGGTGGCTTTTACCTTTTAAAAAATACTGTTTATTCCAGAGTTGTGAATAAATTGTTTTTTGACAATCTGATGATGTTACAATAGATGGACAGATATTTTAACATTTTCCATATACTACTTCCCTTTGTAAATCTACAAAATCCCTCGATCCATCTTGTTACTGTGTTTCTTCTGGTACTTGGGGACAACTTGACTGTGAACGGCTTCCATTAGAATTATTTCCTTGAGGACACATGACCAAATCAAAAGGCTGTAGACTACTACATATACACATACCAGGGGTGTCTAGTTCAGTTTCTGTAATCCACAATACACAAACGTTGGCAGGAATTCACTGATTGCATTAATCCTGTGAGATACTTTGTCATGCATGATAGATGATATTTATAAATTGAGGTCTGAAATGGTCAGAACCTTTGAAGATGCTTTATTATGCAGTATGTGATAGTGGAAGTGTTTATATTACTTGTTTTAGGCTATATTGGCCAACCAGGCAGCAAAAAATACAGTCTCATAATAGGCTGCAACAATTTCCTAACAAACCAGAAGGTTCCTGGTGAGTTTTTACAGCCTAAACCGACAAGGTTTGTCAAAGGTTTCTGCCAAGGTCTTAAAACCCTATGCATACTCAGAGGGCCTTTTTTTTTTAAAAAAAAAAAAAAAAAAAGATTTATTCATTATTTCCAGGGAGAAGGGCAGGGAGGGAGGAAGAAAGGGAGAGAAACATCAATGTATGGTTGCCTTTCACCTGCCTCCAGCTGGGGACCTGACTGGAGATCTGGCTTGCAACCTGGTTATGTGCCCTGGCTGGTTGTGACACTCAGAGGGCTTTTGATACATACCTACGTCATGTGAAATGCTAGAGTCCATTTATATGTAACTGGCATATCTTGTTGAATGACTAATAATGAATTTCTGTATTGTGAACTTGGACTGGAATGTGATAACCCTGCTATGAGCAGCTTCTGGTTCTTTAAGGGACTCCACTTGATTAATGAGAGGATTTGAACATAATTAGGAATCCCATTGCCTTTGAAGCCTGGAAGTGGAAGCCCAAGAAGGGTCACTGATTTGTTCTCAAGGTCTTAGAAGCAGATTGTCTCACTAGGCCTTTTCTCTCAACATGTGTAACAAACTACCCCCCAACTGGATACTTTTAAGCTTTTGAAGGTTTCCATAATGAAGGAAGTGTTCAGCTCACCATGGCCAGATTCTTTGTGACTTTGCCTAGTTTCCTTTTCTTTTCCTCCACCTATCTACCTTCTATCTTTAGTCTGTTTCTCTCACTGTCTTTTCCCTCGCTCCTTTCCTTCCTTCCACAAAGTCCCTTGGTGTAGTATTCATGAGTTTTAGAATAATACGATATTCTAGACACAAATGAATCGCCCTTTTGTATGAAGAGTAGGGCTGCTTTTTTTCTTTGGTGGCTATGGGGTGGGAGAGGTTTGTTTTGGCTTCTCTCACCCTTCCTGGGGATGCCAAGTGCTTGCAGCCACAGCATTATTATGGATTGCCCCCCAGCTCATTTGTTGTAAGCCATGTCCTATAAAACTCACCTTGTTAAAGTGTAAAATCCAGTGGTTTTAGTATATTCAGAGCTGTGCAACTGTCGCCTGTATCTGTTTTAGAACATTTTTGTTAGCCCAAATGAAGAAACCCGGTACCATTTAAGCAGTCAGTCTCTCCTCATTCATCTAACAGCCCTAGGCAAGCACTAATCTGATTTCTGTGGGTACAGATCAGTGACTTGAGAGCCCAGTCTGCCATCACTTTCCTGTGGTAGGAGGGAGGGGTCACTTGTCAACCAATGGCTTTCCTGATTTTTGCCCATTTTCCCTTGTTACCTTGGCTTGCCAGTAACTGCTTAAGAGTTAAGTAAACTTGGAGATGAATGTATTCTGCACCCCATTCCTGTTCTATACACTCCAAAATGGAACCTTGGAAAACCTCTGTGTGAACTCCCTTTCTGGTGTCTTGAGTTCTGCAGCCTCTCTTTGGTCAGGTGATCGATCACCTTTCGTTTTCCCCCCTGATCCAAACGAATGGGAAACCCCATGATTGGAAGCCTTCGCAAAGCAGAGACTTTGTAACCCCAGCTCCAAACCCCAGTTCCTGCCTTCCACATAGCACACGCTTGGTGTTCACTGAGTGAGTGAACTCGTGCACTGATACTGAAGGTTAAATTACCGTAGCTTTTCAACACGTACCTGTCAATGTTAACTAATTGAGCTCATTTATGCTGCTGTATTTAAAAATAGTCACTGTAGAATCATTTTCAAAATAGTGTGCAAGCCCTGGCTGGTGTGGCTCAGTGGATTAAGTGCCAACCTGTGACCCCAAAGGTCACTGGGTTGATTCCCAGTCAGGGCACATGTCTGAGTTGTGGGCCAGGTCCCCAGGTGGGGGCGTGTGAGAGGCAACCAATCCATGTATCTCTTGCATGTTTCTTTCCCTCTCTTTCTCACTGCCTTCCCCTGTCTGTAGAAGTAAATAAACACAATCTTTAAAAAAAAAAAAAGTATGCAAACCTGATGTCAGAATAAATTCTGGGTGTGCCGGTTGTATTCCATTTTGTGTGCTAATTAAAAATGTATATTTTCCTCTACATTTTGCTTCTTGTGACTTTGGTTCCTCTCCAGGAGGAAACAACATGATGCCCTTTTTTCCGGGGAAAAATAAAAAAAAGGCTTGGGGGGGCGCAGTTATGTTTATTCTTTCCTGCTAGTGCTCTAGAAATCAGTACTTCAGGTAGCTGCTTTGATTCCTTTTAGCTCCTTATCTGAGGATGAACATCTAGTAAGGAATGCTTTTCCTTGCAATCCAGGACGTGTCTGTTGTACAGTCAGAACATAAGTAGGAGTGTAGAGATTTTTATCTCAAATTCCTTTGATTGCCGCAACAGTAGGCCTGGTGTGGAAGTTGAAAACGTGTCAATAACATGTTAATGGGGGATACTCAAAAGCGTTCAGGGCTATGAGACCTAGCGCATGCTCATCTCCCTCTGGTAAAACTTCAAAAAGGGAAAGCCGTAAGGGTCATTCGGTTTCAATGTTTCCAATAATAGGATATTAAAAGCCACACACTAAGGAGCACAATATTGACATTTGCTTGGCTGCGTTCAAAGCCTGCGATCTAAAATATCCCAGCGGCTTTCAAAAAGTGATAAGTAGGAAGTGCAGCAGTTTGTCAGACATGTGCTTGCTTGCTTTTTAAGTATGTTCACTCTTGAAGCAAACGCCTAAACTGCTTCTGATTTGTACCACAGACCTTATCAAAGGGTTTTGGCAAAACTTCCAGTTCAGCAATTGGGAGTATGAATTGAGCTTCACCTCGGAGTCATGAGTTGGGGAGTGGGGAAATTTCATTTCATTTGCCTTTCGAGGCAGGTGGACTTTTTTTCAAAGAGGACACAGTGGGCTAGTGGGAAAAAGAAATGGAGAAGAAAAGGGAGGGGATTTGAGAGGATCCTCTTTTTAGAGCTGGCACATTGTTTTCTCTTAAGAGCCCTTTCCCTACTCTGCAGTGTAGACACGAAAGCTTGAAAGAACCATTAACCCTCACCAGTAAGAAACTGGCTTCATGTGAAGCTTTGAATTTTCACTGCTCCAACAACACCTCAGGTTCCATTTAGCTATGATATAACTAGGAGTTTAAGCCTTTAAAAAAATTGCTTTCATTGTTGATTCTTTTTTTAAAGATTTTACTTATTAGCCCTGGCTGGTGGCTCAGCGGAATGGTGCCAGCCTGTGAACCGAAAAGTCGCTGGTTCGATTCCCCAGCCAGGGCACATAACCAGGCTGCAAGCCAGGTCTCCAGCCAGGTCTGTAGCTGGAGGCAGGTGAAAGGCAACCATACATTGATGTTTCTCTCCCTCTCTTTCTCCCTTTCTTCCCCTCTCTCTAAAAATAAAGAAAATCTTTGAGAAAGAAAAAGTACCATTAAAAAAAAAAAGATTTTACTTATTATTTTTAGAGAGAGGGGAAGGGAGAGAGGCAGAGAGGGAGAGAGACATCAATGTACCGGTGCCTTTCACCTACCTCCAGGTAAGGATCTGGTTGGAGACCTGGCTTGCAATCTGGTTATGTGCCCTGGCTGGGAATCGAACCAGCCACCTTTGGGTTTTGCGGGATATCAGCTTATCCACTGTGCCACCAACAAGGACCTTGATTCTTTATTTTTTAGGGATAGAAACAGGTTTTATCAGATTGGGGGAGGGGAGCAAGGGAAGAGAAATGGCCCTCCGGAGCCCAAGTCAGAGTTACTGGAGGTCACCTCATTATTGATTCCTATAAAGAATTTTTAACCATCCAGAGGACAAACTACCTATTATGACAAATTACATATTAGAACAAAAAGTGACACATATCTTGGTGTCTGTGACCTTTAAGTAATAACTGATTTTCCTAGAATTAGGAACTGTATTTCTTGAGGAACTTTCAAATAGCTAACCCTTGAACAATGGGATTAGGGGTGCTAACCCCCACATAATCAAATTTGCATTTATCTTTTTTGACTTTTCTAGTTTGTGAAAAAGAGGGTCAGAGAAATATTTTAGGAGATGCAAGATATCTAACCTTGTAAATGGTAACTGTCAGTAACCAGGATATTTTTTATTGAATTTATTGGATGACCTTGGTTAATAAAAATAAAGCAACCAGGGATGGATGTAATACAACAACAATAAAATTATTTTAAAAAAGACAATAAAACAACCAGGTTTTTAAAATTATTTGCATAAAGGGATAGTGGTTTATCAGTAAATGGACACCACAGTTTTTTCTTGTTTTTCTATTTACCATAGATCAATACATTAAAAATATTGTACTATATTTTGGCATTTAAAACACTTATAATTTACTGTGTGTTGGCAGGGGTGGGGAGAGAGAGAGAAGAGAGGAGAGAGAATATATTTCTCTTTATGCCATGTCTTGATTTGTAAACATTTCCAGACAATGTTAAAACCTGGAAGAATTCTGAAGACGCTAGCTAGTTAAGTCAATGTTCTTGTTGAATCAGAAACTACATCTGAGTTGTGGTTGTCAGGAGTAACCCCGAAGCAGATTGGCTGTAGGGGAGTCCTTGGTCACAAGTAGTTGTAGCTGACTTTGGAGAAGGCTGAAAGTGTTAATTAAACTTTAGAGAGGGGGTGAGATTTCTTTCTGGAAAATGAATACCAGCATGTTATGATTACCCTTAATTTATACCCTTAGGGCCTCCTTACAAATCAAAGCCTTTCTGCAATTTAAAAGCAAAATCTGAGTATCAATGTAACCTTTTTCAAACTGGTGAGCCAGGGTTGGTATAGTGACTTGGTTTTGGGGCAGGGTGTTGAAGGAATGAATGCATTCCTTTAAGGTGGGAGCAGCACTCATTTCCATGAAATCACCTGCATCCCCGGGCTCAACTTTAGAATGACTTTTAGAATATTCTTGAAAGTAAGTGGCATAATGGCCTAAGGTTTAGTATATTTATATCAACCAATTTGGAAAAAGAGAAATCAACTCAGGCATATGTTTTGCTGTCAAAGAAATGGTATGCCCATTAAATTCAAGCTTCATGTATGAAAAGGTGGCTCTTTAGAACTGATGGCTGCAGGCTTTTATTTGATAATGTTTGTTTAGATAACAAAAACACTGTATTTCAGCATTGAGCCATGGAGGATGCTGACTTCCCCCAAAAGGCAATAGTTATTTGAATAAAGTGAAAGAATTGGTGGTAATATATGTGTCTTGAGTTTTTAGGCCTGAACCTGAAAGTAATTTAAATAATGGTCACTGTGATTCGAAGGACTGCATATTTATTTGCTTTTGGAATATAACTGTATGCAAGCTGTCTCTTAACGATTTGTAGTTATATCCTGTGTGTTTTGTTCTAGTGGTTATGACAGACTCTTAAAGAGATACTGAGGCTAGTCTAGGCTTACAAATCAAAAATTAAAGTTGGCTTTTAATGAACAGTTTTTAAATTTGCCATAGTTCCCAATTTCCTTTATATTTGAACAGGAAGAAGGCTTAAGACTTTCCTTGATTCTCTAATGGTACTCATAAAACACCCTGAATGGAACTTTGCCTAAAAATTAATTTCATATGTGAGTATATACATACACACATCCAGACACAGCAACTATAGTGGGATGCCTTGGTTTGATGAATTTTTCAAATATTTTAGCAGAAGTTCCAGAGCCCTAATGAAACAAAAGCATTAAGGATTGCTTGTCATAGCTAATAAAGTTTGCTTGGATCTCACTTAATTTTTCTGCTTCACTTCACAAAGTAATTGAAACTTCCTTTTTGCTTCGAGCTTTTCTCTTCACTCCTAAGAGCTACAGTCTTAAAAGAACATTTCTTTGGTTAGCAAGTGGATGGAATTTTTCTGAATGTAGAACTTGGTCCTGAAACAGTTACTGAGCTAGTGGTCATTCAATCCTTAGAAGGGAAGTTACTTAAATTCTGTAAGTGGCTTCTAGAGGCTGAAGAACATCCAAGGAGAAAAAAAGGGCTTATTACACAACTAGAGCATTTAAAACATGTCTTGTAAGCCTGGAAATGTGATCCAGGTTGAAAAGTAGAGATTATAGAACTGTCTCCCTGGAACAATGAAGGTATGAAAAATAAAATCCTTAATCTATAAAAAACTGAAGAATTAAAAAAATATTTATTTTAGAGAAGGGAGAAGGAGAGGGAAAGAAGCATCAGTGTGTGGTTGCCTTCCATAGGCCCCCAACTGGGGACCTGGCCAGCAACCCAGGCATGTGCCCTGACTGGGAATTGAACCAGTGAACCCTTTGTTTGAAGTCCGTCCCTCAGTCCACTGAGCCATATCAGCCAGGGCTTGAAGAATTTGTATAGGTATCGAAACTCAATTGATGCAGATTAACCAAAATGATGAGCTTTCCCTATGTCCCACATCTAGTTGTTTTGCTTTTTTATTTCAAGTGGTTCTGTAGAAAATTGCTTTCCCCATCATCAAATAAAACAAGCCCGGAATTCCTAACCATCTCTTGCGAAATAACTACCTCTTCCCTCCTTTCCAAGCATGTTTTGTTTGGGGTTGACAGTAAAAGACAACACAGATTGTTGACTTTACGAGAAAATTTGGGGGGCAGATTTTGCTGCTGCAGCTGCTGAGGTGAACATAAACCTCAGATTGCGTATCATCTCGTCTCAGGACAACAATTTATTTTTGGAGCGATGTGGGTGGGTTGTGAGGAGGTCTTCTGTTGTTGCTTTATAGCATTTAGTGAGAAGACAGTTGACTTTGAAATTTTATTTTCATACGTGCTAGCTCTAGAAACCTGACCTCCCACCTCCACCCGAGCGAACTTGTCAAATTTCATTTTTAACTAAGCACTCAACTAGTTGACAAAACTTGTTTATTTTAAAAGCAATCATATGGGAGTAATTTGGCCTTTTTAAAAATTAAGTTGAGTTTAATTATTTTGATCTGCCTTTTGAATGGTGGGTTGTTAACAGTAATATTAGTCACAGCTGGACTGTGAGTGCTCTACTCCAGATTCCTTGGTTGCGTGTTTCATAGGTCACTAAACAATTTTCTGATGAAAATGATTTATTTAAACTCTTATTCATAACCTACATCTTCCTCCTGCAATCCCTTAGGATAATTAAATGCCCAATACTGTACCTGTAACTAGTTACTTACTATTCAAGAACCCTCACTTAAATGTTGATATGATTTATGCAGAAAGGATTATTTAGCCTGTAAAGCAAGCTTTGTAAATACTAGGGTATTTAATTTATATTTATTTTGAAGAGAATAGTACTATGGGTTGAGAAACAGCATTATAATTCACCATGCAAGCAACACATTTAAAAAATATTTTGACATTCTTGACTAGGTTTTCCCTGTCATTCTTGATCAATTCCACTGTAATACTATATGAATTTTCTTTGTTTAACTCAAACTGTCTAATGGGTATAAGTTTTAATACCATTTAAGACACTCTGATTATCTTACTTAAGTGACAATGCTTCTGTGAAAACTATAACATAACAAATATAAGAAAAACAAGAACTTGCCCTGGCTGGTAGCACAGTGGGTAAGGTGCCGGCCTGCGAACCCAAAGGTCGCTGGTTTGATTCCCCACCCAGGGCACATAATCAGGTTGCAAGCCAGGTCTCCAGTCAGATCTGTGGCTGGAGGCAGGTGAAAAAGCAACCATACATTGATGTCTCTCTCCCTCTCTGCCTCTCTCCCTTACCCTCTTCCTAAAAATAATGAAATAAAATCTTAAAAAAAAGAAAACAAAAACTAGGGGCAAAAACCCCACAGGGCATAAAAGGGTCATAACCTTTCTCAGAGGAGGCAAACTTAACTGATACACTAGTTTTCAAAGAGCACTTGATTGCATAAAGTAATGCAGTAACAGGATTGAAGGCAAACATAGCACTAAAAAGGATTAAATTAATTGTATGACCTGCTTAGGGGGAGAATGAAAGGTTGTGGTTGTATATAAAATTATTTAATTTTAAGTAGGATAAAAATAATTTGCTGGTTTCACATATTGTAAGGTACTCTAATTTATGACCATCTTCCAGTACACATCTGTGTATTAGGTAGGATCTATCCTTGGATGTATGAACAAAATAAAGAAGCCATGTCAAAGCATACCAAAAATTAGTGTCACCTAATTTTATATTCCATTGAAGCGATTTTTCTCAGTATTTTCTCTCTTCAAAATCTTGAGAGTGAAGCTATAAATGAATCAGAGTCTTTTCAGCGGTAAGTCATGAAATTACAAAATACATGGAAAGATAATTCATTTTTAGGAACAGCGAGCGGTTTTATGAATTGAAAACAACCCGTTTGACTTGGGTGTGGAGAATGGGAAGAACGAGGCCTGTAGTCAGTTGCGATGTTTGAAATACTGTAAAATGTGCCCCATTGCCATCACCAGAGTGTCAAGTTCAGGGAGGCCTTCTACATCCTAGTTGTAGGGCCTGGCCTGGCCATTCAGTTCATTGAGATTAAATGAAAATGGAACTGCCTTTTGATCCAGCAATTCCACTACTTGGACTATACCCAAAGAATCCCAAAACACCAATTCATAAGAACCTATGCACACCTATGTTCATAGCAGCACTATTTACAATAGCTAAGTGCTGGGAACAGCCTAAGTGCCCATCAGTGGATGATTGGATCAAAAACTTTGGTACATTTACACAATGGAATTCTATACAGCAGAAAGAAAGAAGGAACTGGTACCCTTTGCAACAACATGGATGGAACTGGAGAGTGTTATGCTTAGTGAAATAAGCCAGTCAGCGAAGGACAAATATCATATGATCTCACCCATTACGGGACAATAATGAGCAAAACTAACAACAAGCAAAACAGAACCAAGTATATAATACAAGGAATAGGCCTTCAGTGGTCAGGGGGAATGGGGTTGGTGGGAGGGGGGACGTAGAGGCAAAGAAGGGGAGCAGCTTAGACAAGAACCTAGTATAAAGGAACCATGGACATGGACAACAGGTGGGATTGACTTTGGGGGGGAATGGGTGGGTGGGGAGGGGGACAGAGGGGAGCAAAAAGGGGATGGATGTAATACAACAACAATAAAAATTAAAAAAAATAAAATACAAGGTCACATAATGCTGCCAGAAAACAAAGATCGCACACACCCAATTTATCTCCAGTACTGTTTCAAGAGGGTTCACAGGTGGAAGATGACATGGAGGTGAACAGTTACACATTTTGAACCCTTTTAGCATGTTTGGAGTCTTTTTACGCAAAAGAAATTTTGGCAGGTACTTTTCTTGAAAGATGATAGGTAAGGGAGGGAGGCTCATTGTTCCTGTTTATCCAGCACAGCCCAGGTTCACACCTGTAGTCTCGGCGTGATTGTTAATAGCACCTCCTTTCACTCCTGAGATGTGTCCTGGTGGGGACTGTAATTTATGGTCACCCTAAGGACAGGAAGCAGTATATTCACAGAAAAGAAAGTGATCATTAAAAATGATTTAAAATAGTTTTGCTTCCAAGAAAATCATAAGTGAACTTGAAATCCTTTGCTAGACATAACTTAACCTAAGGCTGAATAATGAGGCACCGTCAGCCTGCTCTCCTGGCTCAGCAGGTTCTGCATAGGTTAGAAGAGCACTTTCCAAAGAGGCAAGAAAGTCACACACATACACGCAGAGGAAGAAAGCCATATACACCGATGTCTAAAAACCACACCGAATAGAATTGAGTCTGATTCTACTTGTACCTCAGGGCCCTCACTGTGAACATTACTTTCCATCTTCTTGGCTACATGTGCACATGCAGAGAGAGTTGGGCCTCACTCCCTCCCCAGGAGGAGTGACCTGTCTTGCTCCTTAGAGCATTGGGCATGAAAGTTGAATGCAGAAAACTCAACTGCATTCCTCCAGTGCCTATCAATGATTTTGTTTTCGAAATGACCAGTAAAGCGTATCTTTTTTTCTTTGCGAATCTCTTCCCAGGGAGCAACAAGACCTGCGAAGAAATGCTCTCTTCTGTTTTTATTTGTGCATTAAAAAAAAAAAACAAAAAAAAAAAAAAAACTGGTTGCAGTGCTGTAGGCTGAAGTTTGAATTACGGTTTTGTGCACAACGATCAAAGATCGTCAGCATAGGGAATACCATAATACCCGAGTCATACAGAAATGTCCAACTAGTATAGACTAGGTGTTTGGGAATCAGATTTATGTGTTTATTATTATGGCATGTGGTTTAATGGACTTGGAACCATTAAACCAGTGGAGACTGATTCCTGGGATATACTGAATGACCTTGGATAAGTCACTTAATCCACTTGTGCCTTAGGTCCCTTTTCTACTTTATGAGGCTTAACAAGATTACAGAAATCCTCTTCTGGGGTTAAAGAAGCAAATTGCTTGCTTCTAGGAGATGTAGTCATTCACTCAGCCTTGTGTCTCACTTGCTAAAATAGGAGAGGTCATGGAGGGCTTTTTAAGTGCTTTTAGCTGCAGTCCCTGCCCCAAGCATAATAAGGTTCAGAATGTGGAGAGCTCTTGACAAGAATGTACCACCCAAGAGTAGTGGGAGGTAAGAAGGCCCGAATACTTGCTCCTCTCGCTGGAGCTGGCCAGCCACAGGCTTGCTGGGGGCACTAGGGTATAGGTCAGCTGCCAGCCACAGGGCACTGTTTTTGGTTTTCTGTAAAAGATGTTTTTTATTCATTATTTTTTTAGAAAGAGGCAGTGAGGGAGGAAGAAAGGGAGAGAAACATCAGTGTATGGTTGCCTTTCACCTGCCTCCAGCTATGGACCTGGCTGGAGACCTGGCTTGCAACCTGGTTATGTGCCTTGACTGGGAATTGAACCAGCAACGGCAACCCTTGGGTATGCAGGCTGGCGCCTATCTACTGTGCCACCAGCCAGGGCTATAGGGCACTGTTTTTAAATTGGAGCTTGGAGGTGAAGCTTTGAGTGGGGCCAATCCAGCCCTATAGTAAAACTTATTTTAACTATTTGGGTACTAGTGGGATATACAGTTAAGTTACTGAGAGTAGAATGTCTTCAGTTGAGATAACTGGATTACCTTGTAGCAGTTGGTAAGTGCTTCTTACACAATCTGGTTGAGGGAGACCTTGATGGACCGGAGAATAGGGTAAGCACCAAGGATAGAACCGCAAATCCCCTAAGTTTTGTAAGTACCTTAGCTCAAAGTCCAGATTCTTTGACTCAGAAGATTCTGAATCCTCTCAGCGTGCATTTCATGAAGCCTTTGCTTTTCAGGGTAAGGGGGCTTCAAGTGTAGACCTTTATGGTAATGTGAACAGCTTATGTTAGTCTTGCTGACTTTTTTCATTTTGGTAACTATTAGAACGCTTCTCCGGATTCTATTTTATTTATTTTAAAAGATTTTACTTATTATTTTTAGAGAGAGGGGAAGGGAGGGAGGAAGAAAGGGAGAGAAACATCAGTGTATGGTTGCCTTTCACCTGCCTCTCCAGCTGGGGACCTGGCTGGAGACCTGGCTTGCAACCTGGTTATGTGCCCAGGCTGGGAATCGAACCAGTGACCTTTGGATTTGCAGGCTGGTGCCATTCCACTGAGCCACTGGCAGGGCATCAGGATTTTATTACCTTAATCAACAGCAGGTGATGTCCTTTGGTCTTCTCAGTGAAAAAGGAGGAAGCATTCATAATACATTAGAGCTGAAAGTACCCTACAAAACATTAATGTTGGTAGGGTAAACTGAGACCCCATCAGGTAAGTACTTTGCTTAGATACGACTTACAAAGTTCTCTCTGTGGATTGAATTTCTGTCCTGTCAGGACGGCAGTAAGGGTAAATGTGTGTGACAGTGGCCATGGGAAGAATGTTTTGCTTTCGTTTGTTACTGTTGAATTCATTACTGATTTACAGTCTTTCACCTTTTGATAAGATGGGGGTCATATTCTGTTTGTCACTGGGGGAAGGTTAAGTTGGCTTCTAAAGCAAAAGGCTGCAGAGGGGCCCTGTTTATTTTCTCTACCAATGTCCCCCTTCCCCAATTAGCTTTGGCAGGCTTCCAAGCCCTACAGATGGAATGGACTTGCCAGTCCCTGGCTTTTGGCATTCACAGACTGGAATGTACAAACCGAACCACCTGGCAGAGGTTGACATAGTGTTTATCTGTTTGTTTTTGTTGTTTATTTATTTATTTATGTATTTATGAGGGAGGGAGGGAGGAAGGGAGAGAAAAACATAGGCTGGTTATTCTGCCCATCCATACACTCATTGGTTGATTCCTGTATGTGTCCTGACCCAGGGATGTAACCCACAACCCTGGTGCATCAGGATGATGATCCAACCAACTGAACTACCTGGCCATGGCTTAATCTCCTAAGTTATAAAAATACTGTTCAACAGATGGGATTGACTTTGGGGGGAATGGGTGGGTGGGTGGGGGGACAGAGGGGAGCTAAAAGGGGATGGATGTAATACAACAACAATAAAATTAAAAAAAAAAATGCTGTTACTTGATTTGTCCTGCTACTCAATGCAGAATGTCAGAATCACCTTTGAATTGGGAGAGACGGGGTGAGGGAAGAGAAAGTAACAGTGCAGAGAAGAATCAGAAACCAGTGTAGAAGGAATCAGAAATGATCAGAGGCTATTCCTAGGAACCTCTGTGGACCTCAGTTGATTAAAATGAGGGATTTGGCCTACATCTGTTGCTGTGAAAGCCCTTTCCGGCCCTCACATTCATCTGACAAATATTCATTTTTTTTACATTTTATTTATTCCTCAAGCAAGAACGTGTTTATTGACTTTTTAGAGAGGGAGAAAGGAGGGAGAGAAACACTAATGTGAGAAAGAGAGAAAGGAAAAAAAATCTCGATTGCTTTTTGTATGTACTGTGATTGGGAACCAAACCTACATCCTAGGCATGTGCCCTCCTGACTTGGAATGGAACCCATAACCTTTTGGTTTCCAGGACGATGTTCCAGCCAACTGAGTCACACTAGTGAGGACTCATTTGACAAGTATTTACTGTGATGACCAGTATTGATTCAGCCAGATACTGGGGCTCTGAGTATGTGCTGGTGAATGAAATAAACATGGTTACTATTGGAACACCCAATCTAGGAGTTCATTTTGGGCACTGAGGTTTGTCAGGCCTGCCTTCCCACAGGAGGCCCCTGGGTGCCCCTGAGAAACAGAATCGTGGTAAGCTAGGATATTAGAGCTCCTTTGAATGTTGGAGCCAGGGTGGAGGTCAGAAGTCATTTTACTGATGGAAGTTCTTGAGACCCAGAGAAGGAGATACTTGCCCCAACTCATTCTGCTCCTTTGTGGCAGAGTCACCTGGAGGACTGGGGTTTATGATTTTTTTTTTTAAATCATTAATCTTTAGATGCTACTGTGGACCTTTGGCTCCAAGGGAACATTGATTTGGTGTCATCCGTGGTGGCCATTTGCTGAGTAAATAAGTGAGGAGGATTCACCATCATTTTATAAATCATTTTGCTAATTTGTCTTAAGTGCACCAGCCCACTGAGGTTTACCTGCCTCTTTTCCTGCCCACAGAGTGGTGCTTGGTGTTGGCTATGGTGGATCCTAACCTTTTGTAATCTTGAGAAAACTGGTGTGTTCCACAAGTGAGACAGTGTTCAGTGTTCAGAAAGTCTTTGGCAGACCTATAAATCCGTAGACTCTTGGAAGACTCTCTAAAGATCCTCAGGTTGGGAACCACTGAACTGAACCATTGAAAACATGTGTGCTTTTATGTAATGATAACATTTGGAGCTTTGGTCTTGCAACTTGATATTATGATCTGAAATGCTTTTAAACTTGAATCATCTCAATGTATACCTGATTCGTGCTTTTAATTACATACTTCTGACCTGAAATATATGATGCTGATAAGGACTTGAGAAGGCTGCACCAATAGCATTTAAACACTTGGGAAGGCTGGTGAATGTTTGCTATATAGTATTATGTCCTTTCTCTGTAGCCCTTGAGGGATTGCTTATTAACATTTCATTATTCAGTCATTTGCCATTTCTGATCTTAACTGTCTAAAAAGTATACCCTCTAACCTAATATCCAGTATAGGATATTGCTCCCTCTTCTTGCAGGAAAAGCATGTGAAACAGCTGCAACTATTTAGGAGGGATGAGTAATGCAGAAAATAGTGCATGTTTGCAGGTTTTAACACATTGTTCACCAGTCACGAAAAAAAACTCGTGTTTTCAAGCCCCAATGTTGTTGACCGGATAATGAGTTAACTGGTGCTTGCCACCTGCAATAGCTTTTGCTATCAAATTGCTGGTCAACAATGTGTTAACAGCCTTGTTTCCTTTTCTACCAAAAATGGAAGGGGAAAAAAATCATAGCCTGTACATTTGAGATCTTTTTGAAAATAAAATCATTCTCCCTCTGGTTGATTGAGAGTGAAGATTCTTGAGATATTTGTGTTTTGAAGAGATTTGTCTTATCAGTGTATGCCTAGCACCAGAATAAAAATGGAATAATTTGAGCATGATAGAGACAGGGAAGGTCAAGTTAGTCAGGTCTCAGACTAACAGGCTCTTGATTAGATCATTTTGACATGGAAACCTGGCAAAATATTGTCATACTGGGATGGAAATGGAAACAGGAAGGGGGGTGGGCTGTTGGCATTACCCATACTAGATTCCAAGCTCCTCGAGGGCAGAAAGTGCGGTTTATTTTCTATCTTTAGCATTTGGCACCGTGCCTGACATGGAGTGACTAGAGAAAGAAAAGTTAGCTGGTGTAGATATAGGTTAATGAAATTAGGATAAGAAGATCAAGTTTTTAAAATTAGGTGGAAACTTCAGGGTTTATCTATGGGCAGTTCCCAAAACTACAGGTGAAATAGAATAAAACATTAAGAAAAAAGAAATTGGAGGAAGTTGTGAAAAATTGCTGGGCTTTGGGGCTAAACTCATGCAGCTGTGATCAGGGAAAATACTCTGCCCAGCAACCTGAGCGATGAATAAAAAATGCTGCAGAATGAAGAAAAATCAACGAACTCTGTTGACTTACCACAGAAAGGCCAATGGCTGCTTCCCACCATGTTTGACAAGAATGACTTTTTATCCACCCAAGATATTCTCCTAAAAATGAATTGATAATGTTTCCATTAGTAGGATCTCTCTCTTTAAAGTTTTTTAAAAAAGATTTTATTAATTTCAAAGAGAGGGAAAAGGAGAGAGGGGCAAATAGGGAGAGAAACATCAATGTATGGGTACCTTTCACCTGCCTCCAGCTATGGACCTGGCTGGAGACCTGGCTTGCAACCTGGTTATGTGCTCTGGCTGGGGAATCGAACCAGCGACCTTTGGGTTGGCAGGCCGGTGCCTTATCCACTGTGCCACCAGCCAGGGCTTAGTAGGATCTCTTGATAGAGAATGAGACTGTCTTAAATTACTATAGGGAGTATTTTAAAAACTCTGTTAAAAGCAATGAATATTCTTAAATTTTCAGTAGCAGTCATGCCTAGGTTTCTTTGGGATAACTTGTTTTCTGATCCAGAAAGTTGATTATGTATTTCTTTAACTAATTTCTGAAAAATGCAATTTACATGAGAGTTATTAAAGAAAAGGAGGGGTTTTTTTGATTCTTATTCGCGATTTCATTCCCCTTTTATAATTATGTGTGTGTATTGAAGTTAAGAACGCCTTGTCTGAATTTGAGGATGAAAACAGGAAGTAGTGACTAAATTTAAATGTGTTTTCTTATTTGAGGAATTAAAACCCATGTTTTGGAGTTTGTTTTGTTTTGGTCATCACTCCCAATTTAAATGTCATTGTTGTTTCTCATGGCCCGGGCACCTGGTGCAAACCAGTAACGTGTGTTAAGCTTAGGGTCTGAGACCTGTCAGATGGAATTTTTAACTCCAAAATGGGTGGGGCATTCTCAAAAAGTTCAACATGGACTTTTTGGACTATATTACCCAGCAATCTCACATATATGAAAACCAAAACTACTTGGGTTAAAAAAAGAAATGAAAGCTAAATATGGAGATTACTATGATTTTAGTGTTGTAAAGAGGATTTCCTATCAATAATTGTATCCAGCCTCAAAATTCAAATAATAGAATTTAAGTATGTTTGTAACAGCAATTATTCAGTTGCCAAAAGGTGGAAATAACCTAAGTGTCCATCAGCTGATGAATGGATAAACAAAATAGGATGTAGCCACATAATAGAATATTATATAGCCACGAAGAGGGATGGAGCACTGATATATGCTGCAACAAGGATGAACCTTGAAAACTTTATGCTTCATGAAAAAAGCCAGTACAGGAAGACTGTGCGTTGTATGATCCCTTTAATGTGAGATGTCCAGATGAGGCCTATCAGTAGAGACAAATTAGATTAGTGGTTTGTGGTTTTCTCAACTGATGTGTGGGGCTGAGTGGAGGGGTGGGGATGGTGACTGCTAATAAGTATAAAATTTTTCTTGGTGGTGCTGGAAATGTTCTGGAAGTAGATAGTGGTGATAATTGAACAGCTTTAAAAAAAAAGAACGATTTGTAGACTATAGTAGAATATACTAAAACCCAATGAATTGTATACTTAAGTAGGTGAATTGTGTGGTATGTGAATTATATTGAGCTGGTCAGAAAGTATGTTCAGTTTATTTTGTATAATGGCTCTAGTAGTGCTTAGCTGTCTTTAACTTCATTTGAAACAATTTTGTTAGCGCGTACTGTGATTGCTATCATATCGGCATGCATTAAAAAAAAACTTAGCAAATTGAATTTTTGCCCAGCCATTTTTAATATTGAAGATGAAAGAAGGTAGGCAACATTTTCAGCGTATTAGGCTTTATTATTTCAAGAAAGGTAAAAATGCAACTAACAATGTAAAAAAAAATGTGGAGTGTGTGGAGAAGGTACTGTGACTGATCAAATGTGCAGAAGGGGGTTTGCGAAGTTTCTTCGTACTATTGACATTTTTGCCAAATAATTCTCTGCTGTGGGGCTGTCTATGCATTGAAAGATGTTTAGCAGCACCCCTGGCCTCTACCTGATAGAGCCAATAGTGAGAGATAGCTGACATATTCAGAATATCCCTGTACATAAAGTTATTGGTGAAAATGGGGGGAAAAAGCCCCAGTGTCTTCTGTTTTACTGAGAAAACATGACAGACTTCTTGGGCAACCCAACATTTTGATTTTTAAAAAGCAAGGAAAATGCCTATGGGAGGCATACCTAGCAGCATGTTGGCCCCATGAACTTCGGATTTGCAGTTCTCTAAGGGTTCGTGTCGGTGTTTATCTCCGCAATAAAGGATAGAAAAATCACAACCTCTGGACCACAGGAGACCAGAGTTCTAATCTACCCGCCTTTGCAGGACACTTCATCTCATCTGGTGTATAGACTAAGGAAATTGGATGTCAAGGTCTTAGGTTCTCTGCAGTTTGTAGTGGTTGGAACCTTTGATGGAGCATTTGCTTCCATGCAACTTACGTTTAACTTTTATTTCACAATTTCCCATCCCTGTTTAATGGAGGGGTATGATATTGGGAGGTGTGAAGGGTGGGAAAAGGCATATTCCTTTCATAATAAAAGTATTGAGGGTATTTGGGGGGAGGGGGAGGAAGAAAGGAGTTGGTCCTAGTCAGTTTGGGCTCTTAACAGGAGATACCACGGACTGGGTAGCCTCCATTTGGAGATTGAAATTGATATAAACCCATCACTACTTCCAGTCTCATAGGCTGTTTATAAGTGGACATAGATGGCACTTAGGACTGATAGTCGGAGATCAATTCTTCAGAACAAGGCCCTCTCAATATTTCCTACTTCTTAGCAGGATCAGACACTCACGGCACCTGAATAATGCCAAGATCAAGATGCTGGCAGATTCAGTGTCCAATGAAGGCCTCTGTAGCCTTTTTTTTTTTTTTTTAATTTAATTTTATTGTTGTTGTACTACATCCATCTGTAGCCTTTTTAATCAAAACATTCATATCCCATTCAGAGGGGTTCAATGTCATGACCTAATCACTTCCAACAGGGCTCACTTTTAAATACTATCACTTTGGGGATTAGATTGCAATACGTGAATTTTGGGGGGACACAAACATGCATTCTATAGCAAAGGTATATGTTGAAAAAGCCACATTATTTCTGAAACCATTGGGTGAGGGCATACATACATGTGTGGTTAATTCTTATTCCTGGACAGTCCTGGCTCTCCTTGGCCTCCCTGCCATGGGATTCTCAGCACCCCTGCCCCAGATTTCTGCCAGAATAGTGAACCATCACCACAGTTTGTTTTACCAAAAATAATAATCGCCGCTCCTCCCCACCCATTTTCTGCCTGTCGCCTAGCTATCGTGACTTGACTTACCTGGTCTTGGGAGTGGGAGACAGCTATGCACTGGGCAGGAGTTGGAAGGGGCCAGAATCACAGCAGCGCTCCTGCATCACTCCAAGAGGAAACCAGGAGTTGACCAAGCTTTCACTGAAAAGTAGTCATTGTGGCAGCTTTCATGAAATACAGATTGAGCAGACACAGATGGCGGCTTTCAGAACAGGCCTCACAGAGGATGGTTGTTCCCGTCAGAAACGCAGGCGATACTGTAAGCTTTTTATCCCTTCATTTTAGCGAGGCATTACTCTGGCGCTGTGAGTGTCTGATCCTGCTAAGAAGTAGGAAACGTTGAGAGGACCTTGTTCTGAAGAATTGATCTCCGACTCTCAGTGCTAAGTGCCATCTACGACCCCATGTATGTCCACTTATAAAACAGCCTATGAGGACTGGAAGGCAGTGATGGGTTTATATCAATTTCGATCTCCAAACCAAGGCCATTAAAATGGTAAAACTGCTCTGGTGATTTTAAACGTAGAACATTTCCATCATGTTTGCGTTACGTATATGGTACAGATATGGGGTGACTTTTGGTACCCCAGCATTTTTGGAATGTAAAAGTGAACCACTTCACTATTTTTTTCCCCATACTCCTTTTCTATTCATTTTCTTCAAGGGTTTTGTTTCCATTATGTTACGTAGTGAATAATTTGTTTGGGGCTCTTTTCCTTACTCAGAATCCTATACTGTTACATCTCTTTTGCAAGAGATGACCAAGTTTTGCATTTGGGTACTCTAATGTGTTGGAGAATGAGTGATACGATTGATGCAGTTTTGTTTTCCAGAATACTTGGTTATTTTGGCCTTCAGTGTTATCTGGGATTTGTCATATTTCATGTTTCTGGAGCACTTCAAGACCTCCCTGGTGGGTGCAGTGGCCTGCTGCATGATTTTCCTCCCTGGACGCTTCAGATCTGTTTCCTTTACCAAAGTACAAATCGTCTTGAGAGAAATAAAGAATGGTGTTGAAGCACAGTTAGCAGAGTCTCTTCTGAAATAGGAAAATACATGTTTGAAGAAATAAATAAGGCCACTTTGAGAAACAAACCTCATTTTCATGTTTACTTAGCTCTCGTCTTCTGAGTCTTCTGGGATTATTTTTGGGAATATGAATCATCTGTTTGATGCCTGTTAAAAGGAAAAATAGCCTTGCTCCCTGGGTCAGCTCTCTACCCAGTTGTGTTTCTGGCCAGGGGCACCACACTTAGGTGGAAGGGAAATGCATGTTCTTTTTTTTGGAACATAATCCAAAGAACCTAGCTATATATAAAACAAGTCAGTTTTCCTTAATATATCACTTAATGAGCACTTGAGTTACAACTGGTAACAACTGTTGACCTTACACTTGTTGCTTTAGGATAAGGTTTTAGTTACCTTGCTCCATATGATAAGGACATATTTTGATAGATGTTTATCTTGATCATGGTCCTTTCACATATCAAGCAAATATCATTTATGTATGTATGTATGTATGTTTAAAGATTTTATTCATTATTTCCAGAGAGAGGGGAAGGGAGAGAGGCAGAGAGGCAGAGAGGCAGAGAGGGAGAGAAACATCCATGTATGGTTGCCTTTCACCTGCCTCCAGCTATGGACCTGGCTGGAGACCTGACTTGCAACCTGGTTATATGCCCTGGCTGGGGAATCGAACCAGCACCCTTTGGGTCAAACAAACTTATAAAAAACATGTTCTAAACATATCAGTGACAATATTTCTGAAATACTTGTATCCCTGCCTTATTAAACAGAAGGATAAAAACCCTAATTAGTCAGTTAGAGAAGACCCAGGGTCATCATGAAAGTTATTTAATAAATGGTGCTCTAATGCAGTCATTTCCTCAGGGTTCTTTGAAGTAGAAGGAACAATTTGCCCCTAAACTGAACGGCCCCAGACTGTTCCTGTTCTGTTGCTTTTGCTTCGGTCTCTCTTTTCAGCTGTCACTTCTGCTGTCATTGATTTGGGTTCACTCTTTGTCCTTTTTAACCCAGGGCAGAACTGAATGTCTAGAAATCAGACAGAAGAGTTGGTTAAATATGCGACCGGAGTATTTGTGTGCAAAATAAAGGCTATGTCCCAGAGGGTGGCTCCAACATTCTACAGTAAATTTCACAGACTTTAAATGTTTCTTTTCTTTTTTTTGTTACACCAAGGCTTCCCTTGCTTATTATAGGGTTGTCTCGGAAGTTGAAGCCATTTCTATACTTCTAAAGGTTGTTTATTGAGTATGTTTATTGAGTATATCAGAAGGCTATAAAAAGAACACTTTTAAAAGCCTTTCCATATATTTGATTAAAAGCAAGAATATTCCCATCTTTCCACCCTGAACCTTAATTTATGTGCCTTTGTCTCCCCCATTTCTCTCAGTTGCCCTGCTCTTTTTATCCTGCTTCTGCATTTTGCTTATCTCTTTTGTATCTTTTAAGATATATTGCCAATATACAGTCGCGTTGGTACATGGTAATACTTTCTCTTGTGTTTTTAGCACCTTCATAAATTTGATCTCCGGGATCCTTTTTATTTAAATGCATTTTTTTCCTTGCACTGACCACCCCACAAGCTCTGGTTTTATTACATGAACATGATTTTTTTTCTCCTTGGTCAAACTACTGGGGTTGTCTCCCTCACAGACTTCATGTTTGCCAATGTGCAGTGATTTCAACTTTATTGTGAAGTCGGGCCAGCCTACTTGATATGGAAATGAGTTTTACTTGTTTTTACTTCCCAGAGACCCTTCTGGAACCCTTCTTATGAATAGGAATCACATTGACAAGCACTAGTCTCTCAAGCACAGTGGCTGTTTGTAAAGACAGCCTACACATGTTGGCCAAAACAATTTCACCCTTGAGTTACTTCAGCACTGGCTGGTGGATACCATCTGGTCCTAGTGATTTATCTACTCCTGGTTTGTTGATTAGATGCAGAGCATCATGTTTACCACTATTTGATCTAGTACCTCTGACCTGCCGACTTCAGAATTCTGGTTTGGGAATGCGAATCTCCTTACGAGACAAAGGATTCATTCAGTCTCTGGGCCATCTCCTCTTGAGCCCTGTGACTGTGATTAAGTGGGTCCTCGGATGCTGTAAAATGGCTTCCCTTTGAGAGAGCGAAAGAGCCTCTTACTCTATTGGTTTTTTTTTTTTTTTTGCAATCTGTTGCCAGTTGCTCCTGCCTAATTTTTATTTTGCATCTAACCTGCTCTGCCTTATGGTTTTTCTCTATTCCCAGTCCGGAGTGGCAGATTTTCATTTCATCAAAGAGAGCTTCACTTTTTTTTTTTTTTTCTTTTCTTTTCCATTTTGCCTTTAGCCACACTGAAGGTTTCTTTTCTCTCCTTGGAGCCCTCTCCTCAAAAAATCTAACTGCTTGGGAGCACTTAACCTGAGGTAATAATAGGTAAGGTTGTTTTATGTTTTCTCTCTTTTGAAATCAGTCTCCGGGCATCTTGCGTGTTGTTTACTTTTTTAACCCTTTCTTTGTCCCCCAGGGATGCCTAATTTTGCCATCGCATTTTCCTCCAAAAGGGAAAAAAAAACATGTGCTGAATTTTGAATTTTTCTTATTTTCTCCCATCATGTTAAATTTAACAGTGCTGTGATCACCATTTCTTTTTTTTTTAAGATTTTATTTCATTATTTTTAGAAAGAGGGGAAGAGAGAGAGGCAGAGAGGGAGAGAGACATTAATGTATGGTTGTGCTTCACCTGCCTCCAGGCACAGACCTGACTGGAGACCTGGTTTGCAACCTGGTTAAGTGCCCTGGCTGGGGAATCGAACCTGCGACCTTTGGGTTCGCAGGCCGGCACCTTAACCACTGTGCTACCAGCCAGGGCTGATCACCATTTCTTACTTTCAGTTATTTGGTGCCTTCCGTCCTATATAGTATTCAGGACTAAGGCCAGAGCATCTCCCAGGGTACCTGTTCCCTCCCTCCTCCCTCTCTGCACAGTCCCCACCCCTCTCCCAGAAACTCTAGTTCAGTTAGCGGTCATTTTTCATCTCCCCAAACTATGCCTACACAGCCCAGCAGGTAAATATTACATTGAGGAGTTTTATTTTTCTCATTCATGCTTGTGAATCTTACACACTATTGCAAGTGAGTGATGGAGGGTGATCTGTGGGACCAATCTAAAACCAAGCAGAAGAGGCTTTGTTTGAAATGTCAAGGACAGGCTATAAGGATGTGATCTGCTGATAAAATATTTGAAGTCAATATACTCTTTGTCAGCAACATCAAAAAGTCAGCACTGAAGTGCATCACAATTGTGTAGGGAACTATCATTTCCATCTTCATTTTCCCTTCCTTTGATGTGCTAGGGAGCGAACGTCCTTCACCTGAGGGTGGTTTTGGTTTTGGTCTGTTTGTTATTATTTGACATACATTTATTCTCAAATATTCTGATGCTTTCTTAATCATCTACCTTTATTTTATATAGAGCATTCTTTCAACAAAGTGATGGCTGTTAGGAAGGAACTGATCCTGATGGTGCAGTTGATTTAATAGTGCATAACTCGAGGCACACAAACCTTTTAAGAAGGTTATGATATCTATTCACATAAGTAAAATGCACATGTCACACTTTAGTCTTTTGAATTGTGCAGCAATTCTAGAACCCAAATTATTCCTAGTTTCCATGTGCAGATATTTGGATGTTGGTGCAAAATTGGTTTCTCAAAATATCAGGATGAGCTATGTGAAATTGTTGATATTTGACCTTTGTTACTTAAAATAATGGCAATTTCATGTGAATCAGCCTTTACTGCTTTGTTTTTCATTAATCTCCAAGGTCTCAACAACCAAACTTAGGACCTGGCCTGCAACCCAGGCATGTGCCCTGACTGGGATTCAAACCAATGACTCTTTGGTTTGCCGCCTGGTGCTATGTAACCATGCCTCTTTAAAATAAGTGTGCCCCACACTGACCCATAGCCACCCATCATTAGGCCAAATGGAAGGTCAGACTTGTACTACCAAACACCTCTTCAAGAGCATGTTTCTGAAACTCGAGGCAACTTAAGTACTATTCTAAGCTTATTTCATTATAGTGTTTGTTGTCATTTTATATGATTGAATTTACAATAGTAGAGTTAAGCTTGGGTTAGGTTTGTTTGTTGGTCTTTTTGCATTAGGCTGTATTCATGGTCATATCTTAAAATAGAAACAGCTACGGGCAAAAAATATATATTGTTTTCCAGATCACCTGGTTGGACTTACTCTAATTTAAGCAGTTCATTTGCAAAAAGTTGGGTCTTTTAATAATGGACTTTTGTAAAACCACAATGAGAGACCACCTCACACCTGTCAGAATGGCAATCATCAACAAATCAACAAACAACAAGTGTTGGCGAGGATGTGGGGCAAAGGGAACCCTCATACACTGTTGGTGGGAATGCAGGCTGGTGCAGCCACTGTGGAAAACAGTATGGGGTTTCCTTAAAAAACTAAAAATGGAACAGCCTTTTGATCCAGCAATTCCACTACTTGGACTATACCCAAAGAATCCTGAAACACCAATTCATAAGAACCTATGTACACCTATGTTCATAGCAGCACTATTTACAATAGCCAAGTGCTGGAAACAGCCTAAGTGCCCATCAGTGGGTGATTGGATCAAAAAACTTTGGTGCATTTACACGATGGAATTCTATATAGCAGAAAGAAAGAACTTGTACCCTTTGCAACAACATGGATGGAACTGGAGAGTATTATGCTTAGTGAAATAAGCCAGTCAGTGAAGGACAAATACTATATGATCTCACCCATTACAGGACAATAATGAACAAAACTAACAACAAGCAAAACAGAACCAAATATATGAATACAGTGAATATAGGCCTTCAGTGGTCAGGGGGAATGGGGTTGGGGGGAGGGGGGAGGCAGAGGCAAGGAAGAGGAGCAGCTTAGACAAGAACCTAGTATAAAGGAACCATGGACATGGACAACAGGTGGGATTGACTTTGCGGGGAATGGGTGGGTGGAGAGGGGGACAGAGGGGAGCAAAAAGGGGATGGATGTAATACAACAGCAATAACATTTTTAAAAAATGGACTTGTTTTGCTTCAACTTTTCATATACCCCCTCTCTATTGAAACTAATTCCATAAAATGATTTAAAGTCTTGCACTGAGGTAACGTGTGTGCTCCTGTACATTGGATGTAATTTGGGATTATGCCACCTTGACTCAGTTGAATCATAAGCTTAGGTAGATTTAAAAAATAATGTGACCTTGCCCCATTTATTATCTTATGAAAGAAAGAGAATTAAGTGAACTATTCGCTGTTTTTTTCTATTTCTAGTTACCAATACTTAATTTAAGTATGCTAAAATGTTCACTAATTCAAACAGATCAGCGTAGCACTGCCAAGTTCTATCTTTAAAACCAGACCTTTTGCTTTCATCCTAAAGACAGTTCAAAAATTGGTTGCCAGAGGAGAAGGGTGGGGGATGGGTGGAAAAGGTGAAGTGGGGAATACAGTCAATAACAGTGTGATAAGTTTGCACAGTGACAGATGGTTACTAGGCCGTGATGATCACACTGTAAAGGGATATAGATGTTGAATCATTGTGTTGTACACCTGAAACTAACATGATATTACATGTCAGCTATACTTTATACATTTAAAAAAATTACCTCTGTTTGATTACTATGAGATCAGGAAAAGCTAGAACCTTGTGCAAATATATATATATATATGTGTGTGTGTGTGTGTGTGTGTGTGTGTGTGTGTGTGTCTGCAAGGTTACTTTATTTTTTTGTTTTCCTTTGAAGTGCATATAAGCATAATCTTAAAAATATGTGTCCTGAACCACAGATGATGATTCATTTTCCACATAGAATAAAATATCTTCAAGGAGAGGAGCCAAGGTCAAGTGTATTAAAAATGACTTCTTTTCTGGAAGAAGGTCCTGGTATGAAATTGCATCCTTAAATTTTCCAAAGGAGGCTGTATTTATTGGCATTCTTTTCTAAGAAGGGCCATTTTAATAATCTTTGCTATCACATCAAAGACTTCCCATGATAATTATAGTCAATAATTGCAGTAGTAATGCTGTGTGCCATCTGCAGGCTCTGTGTAACGGAAACTAGTGAGAAAAAATATGCCCCTTTGCTTGATGGCAATTACTGTGGAACCTGAGGCCCTGGTGCCGGATTGCCACTTGCGTCAGTTTTAGGTGACCCACTACTCAGCCCTGAGTCATACACCATCTCTTGCTTGGTGCATTTCTCTTCAGTTCTTTCTCACTCCTGCACCCTTAATAGCCATAGTCCTGACCCCACCCCCATGATTTGTTTATCCTAAAGTAGCTGTGATGGGCCTTGATCGGGGAGGGGGGTCACATTTTAGGATTGGAGGTGTAATTAGAACTTATTTTGGATCAGGTATTTGACCAAATTAATGGCTTTATAAACAAGCAGTTGACCCTCGACCCAAAGATTTATGGAAGGCAAAGTGGCTATTGAAATGTACACCTTCTTACCCAGTTCTCGTAAGCCAAGGAAAGATGTCTGATATTTAAAATTTTGAACATCAGGTCTCAAGATTGCTCTTGGCCAGATTTCGGAAGCTCTGGCACCTCTCTTAGGTTCTATAACAGACAACACCATTCTGTAGTGACTCCATTGGTAGCGCTATGACAGCAAACTTCATTTCTTCTTAGAAGCTCAAGGTAGATGGCCTCCCTCCGTTCATCCTTGCCCAAAGCAGAAATGGTAACAGGCAAGCTCCTTCCTTCTTGGTTATCTTGATATTTCTGAAGAGGGTGAGGCTACCTCCCGTGCACTAGTTGCTTTCTGGAATATTCATCTCTGTGGCCCTGGGATGACTCAGAGGCCTTTCTGATTTGACAGATCTGTATCTGAGGATGGTTAGGAATTACATAGGCCTGTAGGGACACGCACGCAGAGCAAATGACTGGTTTCTCTCTTTTTCTTGTCACTTTCTGGCAAACAGGCAATCATTTTACCATCTTGCATGAGGAAGTAATTTTTTTTCCTGTCATAAATAATTTATCACATTAATACTTTAATTTAGTGCCCAAGATGTGCCTTTATTTTCCCCCTCCCTCTGCTACTAAAAGAAACCAGAGGAAAATGGTAGGTGGCTGGCATGGTAGCCCAGCTGAAAAATCCCCTAAGTGATGCTTTACATTTAACTTCAAACATCTTTTTATTGGAGCTTCAGAGCCCAGAACAAACAGGGATTATTCCTAGGGTGATAGAGAGGAATTGTGTTGTATCTCAGTTCCTTATTGTGTGGTGTGTCAGTCACTTGAGGGTTTAGAAACTTCTTCCCTGAAACCTCAGCTGCAAACGTTGAATGGAGCCATATCCGTGATTTATTGACTATTGCAATATAAGTTTACAGAATCACATTGTCAAGTGACCACACGTACAGACCTTAAAAAATGTCACTGCATTGACATCATCTGAGAAGTGCCTATTTAAAAAAAAAAAAAAAATTAATGTTGAGCGACCTGATTTATCAAGCCAAATATCTAAGAAGCATTTATGTGAGAAGGTTTTGCTTTGTGGATTTTGCTTGATTGACCAAATAGCAGAACTAGATCCCCAAGGCATTTGCTTCTTCCCCTCATTCATTGAAAGATTCTGCTTCAAGTCCAAGTGAATATCTTCTGTAGTTATCGATGACTCAAACAATGGCATGCCTTGCAATATAAAAGTTATATTTGAGTGTGTGAATATCTCCCACTTTGTCCAAAGATGCCTCCTAAGGCACATCTCCCGAAGTGGATTTGCCTTGGGGAAAATCACCTTTCCTCCTTTCTTTTTAATTAGTTACTTATTTTCGAACTTGAGGTTTCCCAAGATCAGATCAGAGGACGACCTCAGATACCTTGTGGTCTGTGCGCGTGCATGCAGGAATTCAGATTATAGAAAAAAGGAGAGCAGGAAAAGCCTATCAAACAATAAAATCCATGGCTGTTCATCTTATAATTTCAGGAGGGCAGCCACCAACCAACCAAGTTTTTTGTATTCTGCACTGATGGATGGCACCTGGCACATAAGAAGTACTTGATAAATGCTGCATTAAGCACCAATAATGGGGTGTGTGTGTGTGTTGCTAGATCCCATCCAAGGTTAGTTTGGGAGAAGTGAATCGATCCTTTGATTTAGACCTGGGGAAAATTTTAGGGCAGGGTACCGTTCCCAGATAATCCTTTGATATGCTACTGGTTGAATTAACTAGGTCAAGAAGTGGTAAGTGTACTGCATTTTCAAAGCCGAATGAACAAATCAAATGCAAATAATCAACAGGTCTGATCCTGAAAGAAAAGATTCTGAAAGGTGAGATTGGAAAATGGAATGGTGCCAAGGAGCTAGAAGATTGCCATTAGGATGAATCCCAATCAGACCGGGGAAGCCTCACCTTACCACGCCAGAGAAACTTAACTGGCATCACCACAGAATTGTGGGACTGTTCCATCAAGTATCACAGTTGACTTTGAGGCAGGAAGCAAAGGGTAGGGATAAATAAGGTAATTTTCTACATAGCAACGAAAACAGCGGCATCCTATCCAAAATTAGAACTGAGACCAATTTTGCTTAAAGCTCCAGTCAGTGACCTAGAAAAGGGAGTAAGTAGTACCTTAAATATTGAACACTTGCCTCACGTCAACAAAGTTTTCTAAATAGCAAAGTGCCCATTAAATGGGAATAAATTCTAAGGTGGATGCTCCAAGGGTGGCAGGCCCAGGTGCGAAGGTAGAAGATGATGGCAAGGAGAGAAGCATTTATGAGGGCTGGGGTAAGTCGGCCTTGAAAAAGGAGGACCCTGCCCCTCCTTCACCTTCCTGTGCTTAGGTTCAGACAAGTTTTTTCTGTCATGTTGTAAAAATTAACTCCTGTTAAACTATGGCTCATGCCCATGTCCATTGGAACTGAGACTAATTAAGAATACTTCCATGCAGATCTGTATCAGAGTAAGCCATAACTTAATGTGACCTTTAACGAGAACTTTGTGGAAGTGGATTTTAAGGGATGTAATTAAGTACAAACATTGAAAATGTGAATCTTTTCTTTTCCCCTTTGCCATTTCATTGGTATTTGGCTAGAATTTTAAAGACTGGTTCGTGTGGCCTGAAATCTAATGTTAGCGATTTTTCTTTGTGTGAAGCAATAGACTTTGCTTTCACTTTAGTGTAAAATGTTTTCTAGATAGCCATTTGGGGAAGTATCTTTGGAGGAACTCATGATGAATGGATATGTTGTTCTTTAGGTATATTTTCCCTGGAAAGCAGACTAATGGAAAAGCTATTCTCATAGTGTACTTTGGAGGGAGGGATTTGAGGTATGTCACGAAAGAGAAACTTAAGAGAAGTTGAGGGTTTTTATTTTCCTACTTATTCAAAATGAAAACACTTAAAAAAGGTTAGGGCCCTGGCTGGTGGCTCAGTGGATTGGCACCAGCCTGTGAACCCAAGGGTCACTGGTTTGATTCCCCAACCAGGGCACATAACCAGGTTGCAAGCCAGGTCTCCAGCCAGTTCCATGGCTGGAGGCAGGTGAAAGGCAACCATACATGGATGCTTCTCTCCCTTTCTTCCTCCCTCCCTGCCCTCCTATCTGAAAATAATGAATAAAATAGTTGTTTAAAAAGTAAGAAAAGGATCGTGACCCACACAACCCATGAAGTGTATACAAAAGGAAATGTATTCCGATAACCCTCTGCCATTAGACCAGCCAGGAAATGTATTAATATTTTTTTTTTAAGATTTTATTTTATTATTTCCAGAGAAAGAGGAAGGGAGAGAGGCAGAGAGGGAGAGAATAAATGTATGGTTGCATTTCACCTGCCTCCAGCCACAGACCTGACTGGAGACCTGGTTTGCAACCTGGTTATGTGCCCTGGCTGGGGGATCGAACCTGCGACCTTTGGGTTTGCAGGCCGGCACCTTACCCACTGTGCTACCAACCAGGGTCTGTATTAATATTTTTATTAGAGCAAGTGTCTGGTATCTGAGTCTTTCCCCACCCCCCAGCTGCACTCTCATCTACATTTGCGGTGAACTCCAGTCGCTGCTGAACCTGTCTGATCTTGCGGGGAAACCTAAATGGCAATGGCAGGTTCTCTGAGAATTGGGTTCCTGTGAGTTTCTTTCGAGATGATTTGGAAATCATAAGGAAAACCACCCCTCGTTGGAAGTTCTGGTGTTCAGTCAGCACCCCTCGGGGGAGGAGGAAGGACATGTCTTCGATGTTTTTCTAAGGATACCCCTCCCCACCTTTTAAAAATCTAGCCAGAATCTATAGAAACACAAACTAGAAAGAATAATTTTTTAAAATAATTTATTTATTATTTCCAGAGAGAGGAAGGGAGAGAGACATCAATGTATGGTTGTGTCTCACCTGCCTCCAGCTATGGACCTGGCTTGCAACCTGGTTATGTGCCCTGACTGAGGAGTCGAACCTGCGACCTTTGGGTTCACAGGCCGGCGCCTTATCCTCTGTACTACCAGCTAGGGCCTAGGATACCTTCCTCTTTTGCCTTCTCCAAGGTCCTACATGATTGCCGACAGGGCTTCAAGCACACTGTGGGTGTAGAGCAAGGGCAATTTGCTGCTGTTGACCAGCATTCTGCTACCCTGGAAATCTCTGTGACCCTCTAAGACTGGTCTCATTAGCTGTCTGAGAGATAGTACAACCAATGCTTTGGTCTGCCAGGGACTACAGGATCCATAGCTTGGATACACAGGTTCCAGAAGTACTTCTGGTCACCACAGGAAAAAAAAAAAGTAGCCAATGGTGCTTCCCCGCTAGGCTACTTAAAAACTTTTAAAAAAATTTATTTCTTTTGTTGAGATGGGAGAATAGAGAGAGAAAGAGAGTGAGAGAAATACTGACATGTGAGAGACACATCAACTGGTTGCCTCCCACATGCCCCCAAGATGGGGTCCTGGCCCGTAACCCAGGCATGTGCCTTGACCAGGAATCAAACCTGTGACCGTTTGGTTCACAGGCCATACCTAGTCCGCTGAGTGACATCAGCAGGGCTCTAAGCTACTTCTTCTTCTTTTTTAGATTTTATTCATTATTTTTAGAGAGAAGGGCAGGGAGGGAGGAGAAAAGGGAGAGAAGCATCAAAATGGGGCCTTTCACCTGTCTCCAGCCACAGACCTGACTGGGGACCTGGCTTGCAACCTGGTTATGTGTCCTGACTGGGAACCAAACCAGCGACCTTTGGGTTTGCAGGCTGGTGCCTATCCACCGAGCCACCAGGCAGGGCTCTTATGCTACTTTTTATTTGTAGGTAAATGTGTAACTGAGGTATTTGGAATCATTTGTTTACCCTTAGTCATTTTGTTAAATTAGGATCCCAGTGAAAATCACAAATTAGTATTGGCGAGAATCTCTCGAATAACGACTACAGCATGTATACCTGAATCATAAACAGGAAAGGTTTTCTCATTTGTTAGTTGTAAAACAAGAGCACCCCATCTCTTCCTGCCTGTCTCTAGCCTACCCACCCCCTAAGGTTCCCCAACACATTCCCGAGAGACTTTCATTAGGACTGACTCCCGAGGTAGTATTTATTGTTGACTGCTCAGACTTGCTGAAGGTTTTCGGGTTAATTGTCAGTATTATTTTTCTTGTTTGAGCCTTGAATCTGGGGGAAGTGGTTGAGGATGTGCTCAATAGATAGACGCAGTTGCTGTAGCTGCTTTAAAGTGTTGGCAAAATAGGTTCATGTGTACATTTCAGGCCTTTCACTCACTTTGGTTGATGCACCTTACATTAGTAAACCTTTGGTACAGTTCAGGTGGGGTTCTCAGATTGCTAGGCATAAACTTCGTTTTGCTTCATATTTTGCTTATTTTAAAGATCAATAAGCCTGGCTTGAATTTCTATCTGGGGTGGATTTTAAAGCTGTTACAATCCCAGGGAAATGAAGTGTGGAGTATTTTTTTCTTTTTTTAAAGTATGGAGTTTTAAAGGAGCAACTCTAACTCTTCCAATGGCACTTACACAGAGGGTATTCTTAGAAAACTGTAATGAAAGTGATTTTCAAAACATACGTGTTTCTGATTGCCCTTCTCTATCTTACCTTGCAGGATCAATGCACCTAAAAATAATTGGTAGTCTTAAGCCCCTCAGAGCTATATTTTGGCAAGATTATACAAAATGCCAACTAGCTGCATTTGTCCTACTGATTGGTAGGTGATCTCAAATCATGCATCTGCATAATGACTGTAATTTATGAGCTTTATTGTTAAGGTTTAGGTCCAATGACTTTTGGCTTTTGAGGTACATAGCACATTATGTGCAATAATTTCACTTATTTTTGCAAGGGGGGAAGGTAGATTAATGCATATGGTGTTCCACCCCCTGGGATTCTTAAAAAGCTTTAGATTTTTTTGTTGGCTTTGTTCTCCTAAAGCTGAGCATTGTATGTTCTTCCTGGGGTTATTAGGTAATTTAGAGGAGGTGGAATTCTATATCAACCTGTGTTTTAGCTCACTTCGTGGCCATGTGAATTTAGGTCTAGAAGGTGAACAGAAACTCTTTTTTGTAATTCCTTAGACCAATGACAAAGAATTATTTTACTTTCAGAACAAATACAAATTAGAAAATGAGTAGAGAGAAATTGAGGATTAGGAAAACTACCCCCGCAATTAATAGCTTAATGTAGTTCCCCAATATTAGACTTGCATCAAGTATGTATATTTTTGTTTATTTATTTATATTTAAAAGATTTTGTTCATTATTTTCAGAGAGAAGGGCAGGGAGGGAGGAAGAAAGGGAGAGGAGCATCAATGTATGGTTGCCTTTCACCTGCCTCCAGCTAAGGAGCTGGCTGGAGACCTGGCTTGCAACCTGGTTATGTGCCCTGGCTGGGAATCGAACCAGTGACACTTGGGTTTGCAGGCTGGTGCTCAATCCACTGAGCCACACCAGTCAGAGCTAAGTATTTGGAAGTTCTAAATTAACTTCTTAAAACCCCTCATAAAGAGCTAAGTTGTTTTCAAAACCCAAGTGAGGCACTGAGTTTCTGAAAGAAAGGCCAAGTGCAAAAAACCATAAACCATAGTCTTTTCCAATTGCAACTTAACTAAGTGCTTTCTTTTTTTAAAAAAAAAAAAATTTATTTCATTAATTTTAGAAAGAGGGGAAGGGAGAGAGGCAGAGAGGAAGAGAGACATCAATACATGGTTGCTTTTCACCTGCCTCCAACCACAGACCTGACTGGAGACCTGGTTTGCAACCTTGTTATGTGCCCTGGCTGGGGAATCGAACTTGCGACCTTTGGGTTCGCAGGCCGGTGCCTTATCCACTGTGCTACCAGCCAGGGCCTCTAAGTGCTTTCTGGTATGCTCTTCTCAAGTTGTCCTCCCTGTCGTCCTTACTCTCAGGGTGCAGTTTGTCTCTATAAAATTATTTGGAGTCTGCCTTACTGATCATGCAGGGGCAGGCAAGTGTGGGTTCTCTGCCAATGTGCCCCAGAAAGATTTCTGGCTGCTGTTTCCTCCATTTAGGACTCCGGGGGAGTAATCTCTAGAGGTTGACATTCCCTCATACAGGTCCAAAAAGCTAACATCTTAATGATAACTACAAGTATCCCTCTATTACTATCCTACCCACCAATGTGTGAGAATCTGAGAGATTTTTTTTTTTCTTGGCATCTAGTTGGACTTCAAAATGAATTTGCTGAGAGAGACGTAGAAGTGGTTATATAGGTCATAGTTGAAAATTGTCAAGTTCATAGTAAATAAGCTGAGGGCTGGCCTGGGAACCTAACACCAGTTACAACATTTTCTATGGGAAGGTGAGTTACGAGCAATCAGAAATACATGGACATTAGCTGCATCCCATTTATACATCAGAGCCAGCCTTTGGTGAGATGGTAAAATGAGAAAGCCCAGTTCTACAGATTGTCCACCACAGAGCACGGTTCAAGGATTGCACTGCTGCAAAAAGAAAACAAAAAAAAAACCAATGCATACTCAGCAGGATTGAGTAGTAATGTATTGTGATTGTCTTTGTTCAGCTTTGGAAACTCAGGCCTTGATATTAAGACTAAAGAGAAGTTACAAAGAGCTGGTGTGATTGAAAATAGTTTTGCTTTTCGAGTGTGGTGTGTGCGTGTGTGTGTGTGTTTAAGTGCTGTATGTAGAGTTAAGCTTCTTCAAAAAGAACGCTTCATTGAGTCTCATCCAAGCCTCCCAGGACAGGGCTAGGGGACCTTTTCTCTTTTGAGGGCTACTGCCCCACAAAGGAAAAAAAAATAAGAGCCATGTACACAACACAACTTAATTTAGGCACTTCCTCAGAAAACCATAAAGTATTTAGTTCACCTGCTTTTGAAATTAAGGACAGGAAACTGTCAGCAAAGTACCACAGGTAAAAACTCTTTGGTATCATGTTATGTGCAGTTAAAAAAAGTGGAGCAGGGTAAGCCAGAAGAGTAAAAGGAAGGGGAAAACAGAAAAGGACAAGAAGAGATACATGGAGAGCCTACTACACATAACAATGGCCCTGGAAGCAGGAGGTTGCGTTAGGGAAATACAGAAAACAAATAAATGGTAGATGGTGGATGATAATCCACTGCTCACTTGAGCTGTTGGAATAACTGGTTCATATTCCCTGCTCTTCTGTGGCTCTAATGCTTAAGCCTTTCAAGAAATAATTTGGAAGGGTATGTGTATTAGACTCATGTAGGGCCCTTAAAAGTATGTGCCAAGTGCCACCTCTGCAGTGGCTGTCTATTGCTTCCATATTGGGTTCTGTTTTCTCTTTGTTCAACCCTCTCAGCCCAAAGGAAAATGAAATTCTTAAATGAGAGGTATATAGTAATATAGGATGACCAGGTTTAGAGAAGAGATTGCCAGAAAGAAAAGGCATGTCTCATTCAGACATGGCATTTCAGAAGCAGTCTCAAACATAACGTATTACGTCTTTCGAGTAATACATATGCCTTGGCTTTTTTTTTTTTTTTTATTTCTTATTTTTGAAGACTTTATTTTTATATCAAAATATTTTTTAAAGATTTTATTCATTATTTTTAGAGAGAAGGGAGGAAGGAAGAAAAGAGAAACATCAATGTATGGTTGCCTTTCAACTGCCTCCAGCTAAAAACCTGGCTGGAGACCTGGCTTACAACCTGGGTATGTGCCCTGACCTGGGAATTGAACCAGCAACCCTTGAGTTTTCAGGCTGGTACTCAGTCCACTGAGCCACACCCACCAGGGCCATGCCTTGGTTTTTAATATGAACTATTTTGGGTGCTTAAAATAGAAACGGTCATTTTAAAAAGGAAGCCAGTGGCTTGCATTCTCACCAAAATGTGGAGCTGTCATTCCATTTTCCCTCCTTGTCCTTCTCAAGAGCAGAATCTGGTGATGGGTCTGAACCCCAGGAGCGTAAATGTGTTTCGGGATTCAATTCACAAGTGCATCTTGGGCTGCATGTGTTTCAGGCAAGGCTTTTGGCAGGAACGGCAAATTACATTCTCAAGTACTACTTTTTTATTGTTTGCCCTGTGGGGAAGGCAAATGCCAGCAGAAACATTAGCCCTGGGTATCTACCCTGGTGTTGTCCATTTTACACAAGGCAAGTCTTTTACCATTCTTCCTGGAAAGTTCTTTTGTCTAAAATGAAAGTGGGCTTCTTTCCTCATTTTCATTAGGAATTGCCAAAAGCAGCAATGTACTCCAGTGTTCAGATGTGAGCTGGTCTCCATAAGGCCCCGCTGAGGCAGCAATGTACTCCACAGTGTTCAGATGTGAGCTGGTCTCCATAAGGCCCTGCTGAGGAATGTAAAGGGTGGGGAAACTGGGCTCTGCTGGGTTCTTTATATGTGCCAGTGTGCACAGTGTGCCGTGTACTTGCAGCTGGTCACCAGTAAAACTTAGTATTGCTGGTACCTGTTTAAGATGGTCTCCTCAGTGTACAATTCTTGTGGGTAAGTTGAAACCCTTCAATGTCTAGCACCTTCTTAAACGCAGAACATTATTCTTTCCTGTTGTCTTCTAGCATCTGCTGAGTTCAGGACCTATGTGTGTGTCTGCGTGTGTAGGCATTGGGTGTGGGGAAAAAAAGGGGTGTTTTTCTTTGAACTTAGAAGCCTATTTTTTGGTAGAAGCCAAGGAAGTGACCCTGTAGTTTGTTATATGTGTGAACACTGCTAAGAGTAAGTGAATAGATTATTTTTCTAAATTCTTCAGTGGTTTTGCCTTGGAAATTCAGGACATTTTACAACAGAGTCTTTGCAGAGTCTAGAAAATCAGTCTGTGATGAATTTGAGCCTGTGACGACCTGAAAAAGTAGCAGCTGCTCCCTTATAATTCATTTAAAATAGCCTCTTATATCTCAAATTCTTATTCTGAGCATTCCTGTTGATTGATTGATTATATATAGAGAAAACAGGGGGAGAGATACACCAATTGGTTGCCTCTCACATGCCCCCAACTGGGGACCTGGCCTGCAACCCAGGCACGTGCCCTAACTGGGAAACGAACTGCTGACCTTTCAGTTCACAGGCCAGCGCTCAATCTACTCAGCCACACCAGCCAGGGCCCAGTTAATCTTCTACGTGGGTGTGAGTTAGTATGGGTTTTTAAATACAGCGATAGCCAGCATGAGACTATTCGGGGCCCTTAGTGTGATTTTATGTATATTCAGACTCCATCGGGGGAAATCCAACACCCTGCAACCTGGAGACAACTAGATATCTCTCTGTTAATTATGGGTGGCAGCACCAAAGGCATGCTGCGAACTTGTTAAGCCAGTGAAGAGAGGGTTTTGTTTTTGGTTGTAACAAAGGTGTTTCCAGAAAACGGAGCCTTAGCAACCCTTAATGAGATCTAAGATATTCTGCAGCTTCCTAGTACCTACGCTCTTACACAATCACACCCCCACCCCACCTTATTTTGTGATTAGAATGATCTGTTGACCAAGGCTTTCAACAATGCCAAAGAGACTTTTATCAGTTCTGGATGAAGTTCTGGATGAAGTTATTTGAAGATTGTTCCTTTTACCCCCTTTCTTAAATAGTCCTTTCTTTAAAATTTTATTTATTTACTTTTAGAGAGAAGGGAAGGAAGGGAGAGGAACATCCATGCATGGTTGCCTCTCCTATGCCCCCAACGGAGGACCTGGCATGCAACCCAGGCATGTGCTCTGACTGGGAATTAAACCAACGATTCTTTGGGTCTGAGGCTGGCACTCAGTCCACCGAACCACACCAGCCAGGGCTTAAGTAGCCTTTTCTTAAATAATGCTGTATATCCCATTTTGTCTGGCAGTAACACTCTCTCTACTTTTTAATTGCCAGAAAGGAAGAATGGTCAAGAGTATATATGATTAGGTAATTATTTGCATATGTGGTGTTGACACTCCTGGTACTGCTCAAATAAGTCGCCATCTCAGTTTTATCTGAGGTAACCAACCACCCTGTCTCCAGAGTCACTTTGGCATTTTAGGCAAAGTCTTTTTGGGCCAAAGAGCAGCAAAGCCCTGCTGATAGCCTAGCTCAGCTAGTGTTATTAGAAAGATTTGCTTTTCATTCTCCATTCATTGTACACACTTACCATTCAGAGGCTCATATGTCCTCAATGTGCTCATTCTTGAGTTCTTAAGATCTTGATTCTTTTCAGATTCTGTTTGTCATGCATGGAACATGGGCAGCAATAGCAGAAGGAACAGAAGGAACAGGGAAAGTGAATCCTTGTATACATCTGTACAAAATGATGCCTGAGTACCTATACCATACCAGTTAATATTGGAGTGACTAAAGACTAAAGTGCCTAGTGGGATTTATTTTTGAGTGGCATTGCATCTCTTAGTTATTATGAAGGAGAGGTACTGCCGCTTTAAAGCATAATTTTTGTGTCATGATAGGAGGAGCAAGATGTGTGTCAACTTTGGGGATCTATTAAAAACAAAACTCTTCAAATCCCTCATGGCCAAACCACAAACCAAATGCACTTGTTGTAAGGGAGGAATATATTTTATGGGTTGGGCTGCTTTGGGGTGATACGCCTTTGACATTTCTCTTGACCCTTAAAGTTCCTTCACTTCATAAAGATTACATTTATTGGAAACCATTAGTTTATATTAGGATGAGTGGCTATATTGCACAGAACTTTAAGGTCAATACATTGTCTAATGTCTGCATATGAGAAAATCTTAAAACTGAGGATCGTTTAGTATCGCCCTTTGACTTATTATATGCAAATTATCCAGCAAAGGCACTTATCCCATTGCTTCCTCCCAATATAACTATTGTTTGTGTATTTGTTCAGTTTTGGAGGTATTGTCACATTTTATTAACCATTCTTCATTAAGGATACCTTCTCTTGGTAAACTCCCAAAGCTAGAAAAACTGGTTTTCGTTTGTGTGACTTGAATGGGATCTTAAAGAATTAGAAAAGAGACTTGGGTTGATTATGAATGATACTCGCTATTTACTGGCCATACTGATTTTCTTATGGTGTTAACAGGCTTCCTGATTGGGAAATTCTTTTGTCTTTTGGAGGTGGCTTTATTACTTATTTTTCCAAAAAGGGAATAAGTGTTTCATTTAAAGTTTCCATTCATAAACTGCCCAGGCCTTTGCAGTAACCTAATGGATGGGAATGAAGCAGGGTGGGTGCTTCATCAAATTCTTCCTTTAAATCTCATTCTTCCCCATTGGACTTGATGAACAATGATGGAAATTGAGTGTCCTACATCTTCTCTTTCAGGTGACCATTTGAAGGTCTGCCCCCGGGGTTACACATGCTGCTCTCAAGAGATGGAGGAGAAGTACAGCCTGCAAAGTAAAGATGAGTTTAAAGCTGTGGTCAGCGAACAGTGCAATAATTTGCAAGCCGTCTTTGCTTCCCGTTACAAGAAATTTGATGGTATGTATTGGTACCTGGGTGCAAGTAAGCATCTATGTTTGCTTCATTCCTGAGGTTGTTCTATACCTTTCATTCAAGTGGTGTTTAGGAGCCGACAGTTACAGTTATGCTGTTGCTTTTTCGCAGCTTCATTGTTCTTTCAGTGTTCAAGTTTTCTCCAAAGATGTTCTCCTTGTTGGATCCCAAGGGCAAATTAGCTCTATAGCTTTTATTGCTAGACTCCTTCTGGACGCATTAGAATCTGTGTGGTAGGCATTATGAATATATGTTCACAAGCAGTCAAAAAATGGGTTAAAATAGTTCAATTTAAATTCCTTCTTTTCTTGGGTGCATACAAAATAATATTGTTGATGGATGTCACTTAAGAAAATCTTCCTAATAAAAAGCAGGCACCTAGCCCTGGCTGGTGGCACAGTGGATAAGGCGTCGGCCTGTGAACCCAAAGGTTGCAGGTTCGATTCCCCAGCCAGGGCACATATCAAGGTTGCCAACCAGGTCTCCAGTCAGATTTGTGGCCGGAGTCAGGTGAAAGGCAACCATACATTGATGCCTCTCTCCTTCTCTGCCTCTCTTCCTTCCCTTCTTTCTAGAAATAATGAAATTAAAAAAAAAAATCTTTAAAAAAGCATGCACCTGAAAACATAGTCAGAATAACCACAGAGATTCTGCAGATGCTGGACTTGAAATTCAATTTCAAAACGGATTCCCCAAAGACAAACAGAATTCCTAGAAGCTCTGTAGAACACAGATAGGATCAAAGCTCAGTTCCTTTTCTTTCTTTTTTAAAAAGCATCTTTAATTCTGAGTTTGAATGTTTTTTAAAATTAATATATTTTTAAAAGGTTTTATTCATTATTTTTAGAGAGAGGGGAAGGGAGAGAGGGAGAGAAACATCAATGTATGGTTGCCTTTCACCTGCCTCCAGCTACAGACCTGGCTGGAGACCTGGCTTGCAACCTGGTTTGGAATTGAACCAGCGACCTTCGGGTTTGCAGGCCGGCGCACCTGCCCACTGTGCCACCAGCCAGGGCTCAAAGCTCAGTTCTTGTTTCAATGCAGCAGCAACTCAGAGGTAGCTACTAGACTGTAGTCTTCATTATGCTGGCATCCTTCCCTGGCCACATTTGAGCTGGTGCTCCAGCTTAGTCTATGTAAAGCCGCGCCCATGCCTATTTCCGTCTTCTGTGCCCAATGTCACGTGCATACTTTCTTTTAATAGTGAAGAAACAGTCTGTATGAGCCAACTCAGAAGTGCTTCAATTGTATCTGAAGCAATGTTACAGATAAATGATTTTAAAAACTAGACTGTCAGGGCCCAGAGCACCTCAGGATTCTTTTCTTTGGTGCTGTTCACCCAGTTTGAAGATTGTTATGAAATAGATTTAATTTAATTTAGTTTTTTTATTTTTTAAAGGTTTTGTTGTTACTATTTGTGAGAGAGGGGAAGGGAGAGAGGCAGAGAGGGAGAGACATCGATGTACGGTTGCCTTTCACCTGCCTCCAGCTACAGACCTGGCTGGAGACCCGGCTTGCAACCTGGTTATGCGTCCTGGCTGGGGAATCGAACCTGCGACTGTTGGGTTCGCAGACCCGTGCCTTATCCACTCTGCCACCAGCTAGGGCCTAAATTTAATTTTAATAAGAGTGAGTTAAGATTTTTTGTGCCTCTTTTGAAGGCCATTCTGATTATATAGTACCTTTGAAGCATTTTTTTCATGACATTATGTGTGGAGAAGAAGTTCAAGGCAAATTTTTGAGTTGAGAAATGGCTTTTGAGTATCTGCAAAGGGCTTGCTACCATGGTGAGAAGCTAGACTGAATTAGATTTGGTAAAGAAGGCAGTCCTGCCTTAACTGGTATGGCTCAGTGGGTTGGGTGTTGTCCAGCAAACCAAAAGATCACCAATTCAATTCCCTGTCAGAGCATGTACCTGCATTGTGGGTCAGGTCCCTGGTTGGGGGCGTGCAAGAGGCAAATGACCAATGTTTCTCTCCCACATCTATGTTTTTCTCCCTCCCTTCCTCTCTCTCTTAAAAAAAGCTTTAAAAAGAGAAAAAGAAGGCAGTCCTCAGATAAAGAGCAGGTTGTATTTCTTTTTTTTTTTTTTTTTTTTTATTAGTTTGTATGATGATTTCTTTATTTTTTTTTTAATTTTATTGTTGTTGTATTACATCCATCCCCTTTTTGCTCCCCTCTGTCCTCCTCCCCACCCACCCATTCCCCCCAAAGTCAATCCCACCTGTTGTCCATGTCCATAGCTCCTTTATACTAGGTTCTTGTCAGGTTGTATTTCTGATACTGGGTTTGTGATTTGTTATTTGAAACTTAAAAATAATTTAATGTTAGTTGGATTCCCAGGCTAGATCATGAAAGCATATTTTATCTGTAATGTAGGAAGTAATTTTTTCTATGTAGGGTGTCATATATTGTACCTATTTTTTCTAACACTTTGTATACAGATTGTATTCACAGTTATGATTAGTCTTAATTTTATCTCCTCTCCCTGGATGCATTGAAATAATTTCTCTATACCCCCAAACACATATATACCTGTAAAGTATATTTAACAATGTTAGCACCACATGAAGATCAGTGTTACTGACAAAATACATCATTGGACTACTTCTGTCTCAGTCACTAAATTATTACTACGATTATTGAAAAGAATGGTATTCTCTTGACTATTACATTTCTCTTTGCATTCAAGACAGTAACCAAACCAGTTTCTTTTATTTTGAGGAGAAAACTTACAAAGATAATCAGAAGGTCACCTTTGAAAACTTGAGATGCTGATATTTAAAAATTATCATTTGGGAGGACTAAGAAGGAAATTAGAAATTACGATGGAATGTAGAAGGAAAAAATCCTGCTCTTTAGAAATATCTAGTCTATTGGTATCATGATGGGGTGCAGATAAAGCTGTTTCCAGGTTCCAAGGCTACCTCCTCCAAATCACCCAACTTATTTTATTTTTAAATTTTTAATTCTATTTTACTGATTACGCTATAAGTTATCCCAATTTTTACCCCTTTGTCCCCCTCCACTCTGCCCGGTACCTCCCTTCCCTCCAGCAATCTCCTACCCTTAGTTCATGCCTAAGGGTCATGCATATAAATTCTTTGGCTTCTCCATTTACTTTACTATTCTTAATGTCCCCGTGTTTATTTTGTACCTACCAGTTTTGCTTCTTGATCCCTGCACCTTTTCCCCCTTCCTCCCCCTTCCCCATCCCCACTGACAACCCTCCATATGATCTCCATATCTACAGGTCTGTTCCTATTATAGTTGTTTAGGTTAGTTTGTTTTTTGTTTAAAGATTCATTTGTTGATAGTTGTTATTTTACTGTGCATAGTTTTGATTTTTTTTCTTAAATGTGTCCCTTTAACATTCCATATAATAAAGGGTTGGTGATGATGAACTCCTTTAGCTTTACCTTGTCTGGGAAGCACTTTTATCTGCCCTTCCATTCTAAATATAGCTTTGCTGGATAGAGTAATCCTGGTTGTAGGTCCTTGCTTTTTATCATTTTGAATACTTCTTGCCAGTTCTTTCTTGACTGCAAAGTTCCAGTGTCAATCCCCACTTGTTTTTCACAGCCAGAGGTTATGGGGATTTACCTTCCTGGCACTAGGATCCTGGACTGGGTCAGGGGGCCTGGCATGGGGCTGGGGCTCCTTGCTCCTAAGATAATCCCTCCTCTGATTTTTATCCACCACATGTGGATATATGACTAAGCCATTCTGCATCTCTGCCCCTCACACCAGTCAGGATGGATGTGTTTTCCCCTTTAATTTCGTGGTTGTAGGACTTTCATTCAACTTGATTTCTGATGGTTCTGAATGGTAGCTCTTCTATAGTTTAGTCATAATTTTGTTTATGCTAGGAAGTGAATACTGTGTTTACCTGTGCTGCCATCTTGACCAGAAGTTCAAAACTCAACTCAAATTTGATTGAACTCTTTAGCTCTCCAACATCCTGTTTTTATATGGCTAGTAAATAATACCAAGTATTCATTCCTAGACTTCAGTAAAATTCAATTCCAACCTTTTCACAAGTCGGAGAAGAACTTCAGATAATAAGCCCAAATTTGGTATGCAGAAATTTTATAGAAATATGTTGAGGGTTTCCCAAGGCTCTCATTATCTCTGTAAAATTGCAGAGGTTTTGGAAAGACATGGCACTCTGGTCCCCATTGCCTGGAGTTTCCACTGCTTGCTACTGCTCCCCACTCATTACTCTACCCCATTTTTTATTAGACATATCTCTTACTGTGGAGCCCATAGATGGTGACTTCACTTCTCTGTGAGCCTGTTGGTATACCTAGCCATTCTTTGCCCTTCTAGTTGCTGGTGGATCTATAGCATTACTTACATGATTTCAATGTGTAGTTTTTGAAAAGCCATATAGCAAGTGTCACCATATATATTTTTAAAGACAAAAACTGTTCCTCTTGCCCTTTACTTTCAGGCTTCACATTCAATAAATGTGTTAACACTGTTTATCAGTTTCAAAACTGGTCAGAAAAAAGAATGTGAAATGCCAGTTTGTTTCCATTTAACTTAAACCATGGTATAGAGAAAAAGATAGTGAACACCAATTAATTTTTTTTGAAGTAGTTGCTGAAATGTGTTCTGGAGATCAGAACAGAGCTGCAATATGTTGTATGTATATTCCCTCCAAGTTAGGTTTTCTAGGATAATTAAATGCTTTTACGGTAAAACCTCAGTTGCCTGGTATCCAGCAAAACAACAATCCTGAAGTGTGGGTGCTGCATTTGTTGATTGATTGACTTTTTAATCCTCAAGGCTTAAGGAAGATGTTGAATAAAAATTGTACAGAGGGTTTTTGACTCTCAGAAATCCACAGGTAGGGTGCTTTCATTAAAAATTGTCCAAGCCATTATCTATAAAAACCAAACCATGGGTTATGGCTATGAATGAAAAGAGGAAATTGGACAGAGTAACAAGATGGTGGCTGGAGAACCAAGATAGGAGGACAGTAAGGCATCATCCCGAAGTCTCAAGACAAGTAATCGAGGACATTGCAAAGGGACACATGAAAGCCTATGGGGTCAAGCGACTTCAGAGGGGGGTGTGTTGCCATTTCCAAGATTATAGTATAAATTCAAAGTGTTGACCCTGAACCCAGACAACTTCCTCTGCCATCAAAACTGGAGATATGTTTATGAGATACCATTTTCTTCTAAGGTAGGAACAATTATAATTTTTCATTATAAACTTGCCAGTAAAATAAGGTGTGGAGGCTTTAAGGGGATTATAGCCTTGTTTAACCAGAAATCACCCCATTTCCCAGTTTTTCATCATTCTGCTTCCATGAGCTCTAGGCAGCTCTGGCATTTTGGATCCAGATACCCCATATTCCTTGTCTCTAAGGTGGTGGGGTTTTTTTGTTTGGTTGGTTTTGGTTTTGTGTTTTTTTTTTGTTGTTGTTGTTGTTCTACACATTTAATTTTCTATTGTTTGCACACCTTGAGAGACTCTTAAGTCTATAATTTTTTTAAAAGGTTTTATTATTTTTAGAGAGAAGGGCAGGGAAGGAAGAAGAAAGGGAGAGAAACATCAATGTATGGTTGCCTTTCACCTGCCTCCAGCTACAGACCTGGCTGGAGACTTGGCTTGCAACCTGGTTATGTGCCCCATAAATCTATAAATTTTTAAGTTGTAAATTGCATGTTGCGTGTGCACAAGTGTGTCCCCATGCAAATGCATGATCAGACCTGGGTGAAGCACAGAACACTTACTTAGGGAGCAACAAGTTTCTCAGGTTTCCCATATTTAAAAAAAAATATTTTATTTATTATTTTTAGAGAGAGGGTAAGGGAGAGAGGCAGAGAGGGGGAGACACATTAATGTGTGGTTGCCTTTCACCTGCCTCCAGCTAGGACCTGGCTGGAGACCTGGCTTGCAACCTGGTTATGTGCCCTGGCTGGGGAATTGAACCAGTGACCTTTGGGTTCGCAGGCCGGCGCCTTATCCACTGTGCTACCAGCCAGGGCTCCATATTTTAAACCTATACCTCTGAGTTTATGGGTTCACCTCCTTCCTACACTGTAATTGTATCTATTCACACTTTAACTTAGATGTTCAATACCAGAAATCCACCATCCTAGGCTAGGGACCGAAGAGTCTGAAAAGGGTAGTGACAGAGTTAGCTACTCCCCCTCTTGGCCACTTGAGGGATTAATTTTTTTTTTTTTTTTTGAAGTAGAACTGCTAATTAACATAACTGAATCCGTTGTCTCCTAAATATGCTAATTAGGTACTCCGTTCAGGGCCTTTGAAAGAAAAGCTTGGCAAAGGAAATAAAAATGATAGAAGTGGGGCATAATCCGTGTTTTGGGACCACAACATAAAGACCCACCCAAAAATGTCACGTTTTGTGAGACTGGTTTTTGAAAGAAGCACCGTTATAGCAAACAACCCAAGTAGATTGAGAGCTGCCATGTTCAGTATTATTTCTGAAGTACGTAATACAAATGATGTAACTGCAAAAATATGTTATTGTGTAACAGCACCCCCCCCACCCCCCAAATTGTTTGCTGGATATTTTGCCCCTTAAATGGACTCTTCAGGAAATACAGATACTGTCTGATGCTAGTTCTTTGGGCAAGCTTTCTCATTTTAGAAGCAAATGTAGCCATTTTGGACTGGAAGCAGAACACACTAAATTGTCTCCCTGTTTGTGCCGTGAACTCACAGTTGACCTGAGGCAATTAACTGGTCTCAGTTTTCCCATCCATAAAATGAGGGGGTTGAGCTAGATTAAAAGACCATTTTAATTCTATAAATTCTGTGAATCTTCTGCACATGTGACTCCACCAGCTGCTTTCGTGGAAGGTCTTATAAGATATTAATTAGCCACCTGTAAGATACCCTCTGTTTTCCTCCTATCGTTTCTGAACTCTCCGCTACTTTCACCAGCTCTTGGAAAAACCCTCCCATGAGTCTGTTGCTTGTTAACTTGGCATAATCGTAGGAACGTTCTGAATTAGCTTATAATGCTCATAAAAGAAATCATTGTCTCTTTTCATTTCTGCATGGGCCCAGTGTAAATCAGAGTTGCCACCCTTTCCTGAAAGCCCCCCGTTGTTTTCTCTTATTTCACAAAGGCAGGACATGAAGCATTCTTCAGATTTAGCCACACCTGGGTGTTCATCCCCGATGGAAACTTGTCCATATTTCATAGTGGCCATCACTTCAGTAGGCCAGTAGGAAAACCAGTGTGGCGCCTCAGTGAGTTGAAGGCATCAGACTTCACTTGCTCATGAAAGGAATGGCATCGCTGGGAGTGAGCTGGTCGCTCACCTTAAAAGATAAGTGTATCCAACGAAGTTTTATGGCCATTTGCTAAGCGGGAATTTGTGGAATTTTTCTGACCCCAGATGTTAACTAAGGTTTAACTACATAGTTTTATTATCGTTGCCCTTTGCTCGGCCATACCGACTTACTAAGACCACCTGGGTAATTTTCCCATTAAACAAGTCTTAAAAATAGCCCTCATCAGGTGGTTCAGTTGGTTGGAGCATTGTCCCCAAACACACAGAATGTTGCAGGTTCGATCTTTGGTCAGGGTGCACAACTAGCTATGGGTTTGAGCCCTAGCTGTGGCACATACTAGTGGGAACCAAGTTGATGTTTCTCGATCACATTGATGTCTATCTCTGCCTTCCTTCCTCCTTCCTCCTTTCCTCCACCTCTTAAGATCAATAAAATCATATTCTGGGGTAAGGATTAAAAAAAAAGTCTTAAAATAAATGTGTCATAGAAATGTATAGCATACATACCCTGGCTGGTAGCACAGTGGATAAGGCGCCGGCCTGCGAACCCAAAGGTCGCAGGTTCGATTCCCCAGCCAGGGCACATAACCAGATTGCAAGCCAGGTCTCCAGTCAGGTCTGTGGCTGGAGGCAGGTGAAACGCAACCATACATTGATGTCTCTCTCCCTCTCTGCCTCTCTCCCTTCCCCTCTTTCTAAAAATGAAATAAAATCTTTAAAAAAAAAAAGAAAAGAAATGTATAGCATACATACCACCTAGGATAGGTTTTCAGTCCTCACCTCAGATTTCACTTATTAAGACATCCTTTTAAAATTGGATGCTTTTTTTTTTTTAAACCTCTCCTATGGTGCAGCAGGCAACATTTCACAGGATGAGTAGCTAAGACAAAGTGTAGAAAAAACCCAGGAGTGTGAGGCCTTTTGGGCTTGCCAGCCAACGCGGTGTTCTTTCCAGATCACACTAATGTCCTTTGATTTAGTTGGAAAGCACTGCTGCTCTTTCCTTTAAAATTCTATTCCTTTTCCTTCCATGTGAAGAAGGCTGAAATGCTGGGTATTTTTGCTAATTCTTTTTATAGTCTTCACTCTGAAACTTGATGAGAATGAACCCAATGCCAGCTTACTGTAATCAAATCAAGAGCTCAGACAAAACACACGCATTTCTGTATTGACAAAGGTTTTCTGCCTTTTGAGTTGTTATCTGAAGTGTGACCAATTGCGGCTCCAGCGTTGGCTGTTTCACAGGATTGAAAATGCTTGTTCAGCTTCCAAGGAGCCCTGAGCACTTTCACGTTGGGCCACTGCTGTTAGCTTAGACATCTTAAGAAGACATGGCATCAGCAAGACGTAGCTGATAGGTTTGGAAGCAAGTAAATAAATGGAAGAGCTTTGGCGGAACTGCTTTTATCTGCTTTGTTGGTTCATTGCACTTTGAGCCTGAGAGGTGAGGATGTTGCTGTTTATCTCTGCCCATCCTCCTTCCATGTGTCTGTATGTGCAGGCAAAGAAAAGGGCTTATTTGATCTAGCACTAACTCCCACATGATTGATTGACAGAGTTCCCAAGCCAGTCAGGCCTTTCTTGTTCATTGTCCCTGCCCATCCCCATCACTTCTCCCTTGAAAGAATTAGCAAGAGATATTGAAACTGTTGTAATAAATATGACTCAAACTGGAAGGGTGATGCATGGGGCCCCCCTTGTCTTGATGTCAATTTGACAATGTGCCAGAATTTGTTCATACCACCTCCTTTTTATTTTATTTATTTATTTAGTTAGTTATTTTAAGATTTTATTTATTTTTCAGAGAGAGGGGAAGGGAGAGAGGCAGAGAGGGAGAGAAACATCTATGTATGGTTGCCTTCACCTCCCTCCAGCTGCAGACCTGGCTTGCAACCTGGCTTGCAACCTGATTATGTTGCCCTGGCTGGGAATCGAACCAGCGACTTTCGGGTTCTCAGGTCGGCACCTTATCCACTGTGCTCCACCTCCTTTTTAAAAAAGTAATTCCACTTTTCTGTATTCATCTCAAGAAAAGAAAGATCTGGGGAAAAAAAGATCTCTATACGGATTTATATACAAGGATGTCTGTCCCAGCAGTATTTATAAGAAGGAAAATAGGATATTAGTATGTCTTTTGATGAATACAGTATGATCTATCCCTATGGTGTCATAGTACGTAGTTAAAAATTACGTTTCTGAAGAATTTTTAATCACACAGGAAATGCTAACCATACAGTGTTATATGAGAAAATGGTATAAATATGGTATGATCTCAACCATGTGACAGTACATATCTTCATAGGAAAAAGAGAGTAAGAAAATTCAGTGAACTACTGTTACTGTCCTACAGTTGTGGGATTTTGATGATTTTATAGTTTTCCATACATTTCCACATTTTCAAATTGGCTACAATTTGATTTGAATACTTTTTTTTTTAATATTTTTTTTCATTATTTTTAGAGAGGGGAAGGGAGAGAGGCAGAGAGGGAGAGAGACATCAATGTATGGTTGCTTTTCACCTGCCTCCAGCCACAGACATGACTGGCGACCTGGTTTGCAACCTGGTTATGTGCCCTGGCTGGGGAATCGAACCTGCGACCTTTGGGTTCCTAGGCCGGCACCTTATCCACTGTGCTACCAGCCAGGGCTGATTTGAATACTTTGAAGGAAAAAATACATTTTAAAAATAAAATGTAAAAACAGCTTTGGTTTTAAAGATGTTTGAATATTTTCTTTAAGTAGCACAATGCTTATTGTAGACAGTTTGGAAAAAGTATTGAAAATGCACTGAAGCTGCTGGCCAGTGTGGCTCAGTTGGTTGGAGTGTTGTGCAGATCAAAAGGTTGCGGGTTTGATTCCCTGCCAGGGCAGATGCCTGGATTGTGGGTTTGGTCCCCTGTTAGGGTGAGAGGCAGCCCATTGATGTTTCTCACCCTTTCTCCTTCCCTTCTCTTTAGAAATTTATTTATTATCATTGTATTATACCTACCCCATTTCCGCCCACTGCTCTCCCCTGCCCCAACTTCCCTATCCTCTCTCCCACTGTCAGTCCCACATGTTGTCCATGTCCATGGCTCATTTATACGACTAGTTCCTTGACTAAACTGTTTACCTTCTTTGTCTCTTTCTCCCCCTTCCCTGATCCCCTCTGTACACTGAAAGTCTGTTCCTTGTTTCCATACCTCTGGTTCTGTTTTGCTTATTTGTTTGTTTTGTTCATTAGTCACCTGTATTAGGTGAGATCATATCCCTCCCTTCCCTTCTGTAAAACATCAACGAGCATGTCCTTGGGAGAGGATAAAAGTAAAAAAAAAAAAAAAAAAAAGGAAATGCACTGAAGCCTCTAGAAATTCAGTTGAATGAATAAAATAGGGAGAAATAGTTATTTTTGAAAATAGGAAGGTATATACCCTTGATTACATAATATTACTGAAAAATTTGAGTGAGCAAAATTGGAAAGTATGCCGAAAAAATTACCCCTGGTCCCCAACATTCTCAACCCATTACCACTATGTTTGCATAATCTTTTATTGTGCATGCAGATAATACATACACATTTGTACAAATTAGAATCATAATGGATTATGCTGTTTCATGTCCTGATTTTTCCCTTTTTTTAAGATTTTATTTATTATTTCCAGAGAGAGAGGAAAGGAGAGAGGCAGAGAGGGAGAGAAACATCAATGTATGGTTGCCTTTCACCTGCCTCCAGCTACAGACCTGGCTGGAGACCTGGCTTGCAATCTGGTTATGTGCCCTGCTGGGAATCAAACCAGTGACCTTTGGGTTTGCAGGCCGGCACCTTATCCACTGCGCTACCAGCCAGGGCCTGATTTTTCCCTTTTTTTGAAAAAATGTTTATTTATTTTTAGAGAGAGAAGGAAAGGGAGAAAGAGAAACATCAATGTGTGGTTGCCTCTCCCATGCCCCCAACCAGGGACCTGACCCACAACCCAGGCATGTGCCCTGACTGGGAATTGAACTGGTAACCCTTTGGTTCACGGGCAGCACTCAATCGCTGAGCCACACCAGCCAGGGCTGGATTTTTCTCTTAATATTAGATCATGAACAGGTAGACTATATTATGAGGTTTATAGATGAGGTCATATGATAGATCCACATACAGGTCAGTGTATGGAACACTTGGGCAATAGCTACTTCAACCTTCTAGCTTACTTAAACATGTCCTCAGCCTTCTCTGGGCACTTCTGAATGACAGAGAATGTGAGCGTGCTAAAGTGAGTTGGCTAGTAGAAGTGGAAGGGACCTAACAGTTAACAGCTATGGACCTGGCTGGAGACCTGGCTTGCAACCTGGTTATGTGCCCTGGCTGGGAATCCAACCAGCGACCTTTGGGTTCATAGGCCAGCACCTATCCACAGAGCCACCAGCCAGGGCTTCCTAGCAGGAACTTTTGAGGATTGAGATTATACCCAAATGGAGGAAAGTACATGTTAAAAAAATTTTATTGAGTTTAGCAAAAAAGCAAGACATCTGTAGATGCTTATGTTAGCTGTTCTTCATTAAGTATTTCATCTTGGGTGAAAGAATGGCTAGGTATAACTGAGTCTTCTTAACAGTGCAAAAAGTATGATTTGTAGCATTTACAAGGAGGCTGCCTTTCTGCGGAATTTTGTTGATGTGGTTACTTAATGTTTGTACACCACACCAAGGCTGTGAATTACAGCCTTTACAGCCTTTGCAGTAAGTAAAGAGAAGATTAGTCTTTATATGTAAAAGTTGGCTTCCTAATAATGTAAATACAAGGTGGTAATTTATAACACCAAGCAAATGCATTGAATAGAAAGAGCTCCCAACCTCTCAAGGTCATGGGTTAATTTCTAGAACACATTCTAGCTCATTTAATCAGTGGCCAGTCGATTATTTATAAAGGAGTAACTAATGGCATTTAATAGCAAAACTGGAGGACTTTTGACCTCTTTCAAGAATTTTGAATGTTTATTTGATGCCAGACAAGTGGCTGGGGATAGAAGTTCCAGGAGTACATAATGTTCTTCTTTTCTTTAAGACAGAATATTTAAATAAACAGCTTTTATAGGGAAAGTTTTGCCTTTTCATGCTAGTTTTTCTCATGTTAAATTGGTGCTGGAAAGTATTTCCAATCCTCTAGCTCAGCCCTTGTACTGAGGTGACTTTTGGCAAAAAGGTGATATGCAAATGAAATATGTGGAGTGGATTGGAGATCAACTTGTTTAATTCTAAATGTCCCTTTCCTTAGTTCTTTTGCTTAATCCTTTAACTTGATCATTTTCTTTAACTTCAATATACTCTATGTATAATGTATTAAATGTCTTCTATATAACTTTTTAACTATTTTATTGATTATGCTGTTACAGTTGTCCTAATTTCTTTCCCCTTTGCTCCCCTTCACTCAGTATCCCCCTTCCCTCCAGCATTCCCCCCTTGGTTCATATCCATGGGTCATGCATATTAGTCCTTTGGCTTCATCCTTTCCTATATTATTCTTAACACTCCCCTGTCTATTTTGTACGCACCAATTATGCTTCTTAATCCCTGCACCATTTCCCATTTCTCTCCCTTCCCCCTTCCAGATGATTCTGGTGTTTGTTTAGTTTGATTTTTTAGTTTATTTTTTATTTTTTGGTTCCATTGTTGATAGTTGTGAGTTTGTTGTCATTTTAATGTTCGTAGTTTTGACCCTCTTTTTCTTAAATAAACCTCTTTAACATCTCATATAATAAGAGCTTGGTGACAATGAACTCCTTTCACTTTACCTTGTCTGGAAAGCACTTTATCTGCCCTTTCCATTCTAAACAACTGCTTCTCTGGGTAGAGTAGTCTTCATTGTAGGTCCTTGCTTTTCATCACTTTGAATACTTCTTGCCAGTCCCTGCTTGCCTGCAAAGTTTCTTTTCAGAAATCAGTCTTATAGGAACTCATTTGTAGGTAATGCTCCTTTTCTCTTGCTGATTTTAAGATTTTCTCTTTATCTTTAACCTTTGGCATTTTCATTATGATGTGTCGTGTTGTGATCCTCTTTGGGTCTAGCTTATTTGGGACTCTCTGTGCTTCTTGGGCTGGTATGTCTATTTCCTTCTCCAAATTGGGGAAGTTTTCTTTCATTGTTTTTCACAGAAGTTTTCAGTTTCTTGCTCATCCTCTTCTCCTTCTCGTACCCTTATGATTTGGATGTTGGCATGTTAAAGTTGTCCCAGAGGTTCCTAAGCCTCTCTACATTTTTTGCAATTCTTTTTTCCTCATTCTGTACTGGTTGACAATTCATTTCTTCCTTGTGTTCCAAATTATTGATTTAAGCCCAGGTTTCCTTCCCTTCACCATTAGTTTTGTGTGGGTTTTCCTTCATTTCACTTAGTATAGCCTTCACTTCTTCCCTTCAGCATTTGCCATACTTAAGCACATCTGTCAAGTCTGTGAGCATCTTTAACACCACTGTTTTGAACTCTGTGTCTGTTAAATTGGTTATCTTCCTCATTGCTTAGTTCTCCCACTGGTACCCTGATCTGTTCCATCTTTTGGGCCATCCTTCTCTGTCTCTTCAACTTGACAGGCTCCTGTGTTTGCCTTTGTGCTTAGGTAGAGCTGTCACACCTGTTACATTGTAAAGGGTGGAGCTTTAGGTATTTGTTAGTTCAGGTAACTTGTTTCACCATGTTGTGGTGCGCTGTATGTGGGAGAGGGATGTGAGAGGGAACAGTGCTGCTTGCTCAGCATTTGCCCCTTTTCCAGGCACTTCTCCCACTTCCCATATGGGACTGGATGGAACCTCTCTACCTCTTGCTCTGGCCTTGGTTCCCAGAATGGTTGGGTCTGCAGATGTTCTAGGATCATGGGGACCTCTAAACAAATGCACTCTACTCTGAGACCAATAGTTTCTTTCTCTGTCCTAACTCTCATGGATTTTAACAGCCAGATGCAATGAGGCTTTATTCTCTCCAGTGTTTGGAACTGTGAGCCACACGGTCTGGTCTGGTGCTTGGAGACACTCCCCACATGTCCCTACCCACTTTTTTAAATGTCTGATTATGATGCTTTCTGCTGGCTGGCCACAGCTGATATCTGGCTGCTGCCGCCACTGTGCCACCAGACCACTTTCTCTCTGTCCCAACTTCACCTCTCCTACCTGTCTGGATGAGTATTTCTTCTGTCTATCTTTGTTTGCTGGACTTCCATGCAACTCGATTTTCTGAAACTTCTGGTTGTGTCCAGTTTGGAAGTAGTTATATTCCTTCTTAGTTGTTGAGGGAGACGCAGTGTGTCTACCTATGCCTCCATCTTGGCTAGACGTCCTGATCCTTTTAAAAATATGTATATGTGATATGTATGATGTTATCTCTTTCAATATAATGTAATGTAAAATCTCTTGTCTGGGTTGATGTTTCCCCATTCCGTGCTTTTCACTTAATAGTCACACCCACCCTCATAGATGTCTGGGACATTTCACAGCATTGGAAGCAAGAGCCATTAAGCATTTCCTTTAGCTAAATTGGTCCCAGTTTTATAAGGCCTTGGGTCTTCTTAACTGATCTCCAGCAGCTTTGGCTTAATTTATGTTTCCCCTGGATGAGTAATATTTGACTCTGCCAGGAAAGATTAACAACTAGCCTGAAAATATTTTTCAAATGATTGTAGACATAAAGAAACTCTAAAGGTGATAATAATATCACCTCGTGTATTATAAATAGTGTCCATTTATTGAACATCTATTGTGTGCCAGGTATTATCCATATGAAGTGAGTTAGTAATACCTCCATTTTATGAATGGGGCATTGGAGAGTCAGAAATTAAATCTTTTGTCCAATCAAGGTCATAGAATTTATAAATGAGAGATCCTGTGCTTTTCCCAGTAAGTCATTCTGCTTGAGGTATGTAGCATGTTACAGTGTTTTATTTCTATCCCTATGTTTAGCACTCATTCATGAGCCTTGGAATAGCAATTGTTTGATATTTAGAACATAAATTCTTAAGCCTCCAAACTGAAAATTGAAAGGGAAATAAACCCTGATCACCGACATCGTATTTCAAATGCTTGTAAACTATTTCCTTTCTGACTCTTTTCAGACAACAACAGCGTCACTTAAAACAGACTCCCTGAGCAGCATTTTTCATGAACACAAGCAGTTGCTGCAAGGGAGATCTAATTTCCAATTAACTCAGCTTCTGATCGTTGTGGAACTCTGGTTTACACTGCTCCTGGCTGAGTTCTCTCTTAGTCACCATGTGTCTTATAATTGGCTTCAGGCATAATGATTATGAAGGGATGATTGGTAGGTGTCTAAGGGCTACACGGTTTTTCTTCAGCTGTTAAGACCTGACTCTAATCCTGAAATCTGAATAATGGGGGGGAAGTGGAGATGAGCATTGCAGCAATTAATGAAGTTGCTATTGATGGCTGTGGACCGTGACCTGAATGTCTTCATTTGTGTTCTGTTCCTCATTGTAGAAGGAAATGTCATAGGAAGAAATGGGGGAGAGCAGGATGTGAAAGAATTATACAGCATCAGAGCACTGCTTGTTTGTTAGAAGGAACTGGTGCAAAAGTTATTTTCCCTTTTTCTTCATAGCAAATTATCCTTGTTTTGATATTGTACCTAATTGGTTTGGATATTACTATTTAAATTATGCCTGCCATCCTTAAAATGTCTTTGAGGCCAAAAGGACGGGTGGAATAGTGCCATTTGACAGGGCCTGTAAGAATAAGGCTAAGAAGAAGTGTATTTAAGAAATTAAAATGTTTAACACTTATGTGGTGGGCATGTGGTGGACCAAAAGTAAACCTGAAATAACCTGTATTCTTACCTATTTTTTCAGATATTAGTCCTGTGTTGTCTTATAAACATACCAATTATTTGGTTGAGTCTGTGATGCATTTCATCTCTGTCTTTCTCTGTTTTTGCCTCCACACCCGCACCACTGGAGGAGAAACTCATGACATTACTGTATAAATCCCTTGGGAACTTAAGGTCAGGTTGGGCACCCCAATTTGTACCAATGGCACAGGGAACACCTGGGAATTGATTTTCAGAAAACTTAGGTGCTTGCCTGTTGGGGTGTTTCATTATATTTCTTGGACTCAAGTATTTCCTAGGCAGTGTTTATACTTGTCATGTAAGATAAGATATAAGCAGGAGAAAAGAAAAAAAAAATGTTTCCAAGTAAAACAACACCTTTTGAAATAGACCTGTCCTTTTGTTAGCTTACGTTTAGGAGGCATTATTAACATTGGTTCTTAAAACAAAAAGTTCTGGGGCCCTGGTTGGTGGCACAGTGGGAAAGGTGCTGGCCTGCGAACCCAAAGGTTGCTGGTTCAATTCCCCAGTCAGGGCACATAACCAGGTTGCAAGCCAGGTCTCCAGCCAGGTCTGTGGCTGGAGGCAGGTGAAAGGCAACCAACCATACATTGATGTCTCTCTCCCTCTCTCCCTTCACCTCTCTCTAAAAAATAATAAATAAAATCTTAAAAAAAATAAAAAAGTTCTGGGAAACCTCATGTTACAAACTTAATGGACCCATTTTTTTCCAGTTCTTTATTTACCTTGAATGAATGAGAAGGAAGAGTAAGTGTGTACATGTGTATATGTCTGTTTTCTATTGACTCCTGATAAGTTGTTTGTTTAAAATTCCATTTTTCCACCGTTGTGACATATACACATATGTAAGTGACTTTATGATGTAGATTTCTTTTCATTTACAAATGATCAGAGATACCAAATTCACCAAAAGAAATCTACCCTATTTTCCAAGAATGCTTTTCAAATTTAATTTCATGACAGTTTGTTTTAAAATTTGCCTGGAAAACACTTGATTATTTAATTACTAAAAACTGTTCCCCTCCTTTTTTATTTCTTTCTTTTTCTTTCTTTCTGCTTTGTTTTAGAATTCTTCAAAGAACTACTTGAAAATGCAGAGAAATCCCTGAATGACATGTTTGTGAAGACATACGGCCACTTATACATGCAAAATTCTGAGCTTTTCAAAGATCTCTTCGCAGAATTGAAGCGCTACTATGTGGTGGGAAATGTGAACCTGGAAGAAATGCTAAATGATTTCTGGGCTCGCCTCCTGGAGCGGATGTTCCGCCTGGTGAACTCCCAGTACCACTTCACAGATGAGTATCTGGAATGTGTGAGCAAGTACACGGAGCAGCTGCAACCCTTTGGAGATGTCCCTCGGAAACTGAAGCTACAGATTACCCGTGCGTTTGTAGCAGCTCGTACTTTTGCTCAAGGCTTAGCAGTTGCAAGAGATGTCGTAAGCAAAGTCTCTGTGGTAAGCACTATTTGCATTCTGTGTTGTTTTATTTTATTTTAAAAGACTACTGTGGGGGAGGTAGAAAATAAACTGGTAGAATTCTGGCAGCTCAGTAACATTCTCATATTCTCCTCAAGTCTTTCTTTTGCCTCCTTTCTCCTATCCTTTGTGTTGATACATGTATCTTATATAATTATAAACAATACTGTGATGAACATCTTTATATATCATCTTCATTCTTCTTAAAATTTTTTGAAGGTTTTATTTATTATTTCCAAAGAGAGAGGAAGGGAGAGAGGCAGAGAGGGAAAGAAACATCAATGTATGGTTGACTCTCACCTGCCTCCAGCTATAGACCTGGCTGGAGACCTGGCTTGCAACCTGGTTATGTGCCCTGGCTGGGAATCAAACCAGCGACCTTTGGGTTTGCAGATCAGCACCTTATTCACTGTGCTACCAGCCAGGGCTCATTTTCATTCTTTCCAGTGGATTTTTGTGGCTATACAAAGAAGTAGGATATATGTTCACTTTGGAACCTTAGTTTAAAATGGGTTTAATACCTCCATACTCCCTTTTACTTTTTTATTTATTTTTTATTTTTTATTTTTTTAAAGATTTTATTTCATTATCTTTAGAAAGAGGGGAAGGGAGAGAAGCAGAGAGGAAGAGAGACATCAATGTACAGTTGCGTTTCACCTGCCTCCAGCCACAGACCTGACTGGAGACCTGGTTTGCAACCTTGTTATGTGCCCTGGCTGGGGAATCGAACCTGCGAACTTTCGGTTCGCAGGCCGGCTCCTTGTCCACTGTGCTACCAGCCAGGGTTTTGTTTTTTTTTTTTTAAAGCTTGCATTCTACTTCCTTCCCAAAGGAAGAAACACACACAGACAGCCTCCACATTAAGTTGTTTTCAGTGACCATGTTTGAGTCTACCAGTTACAGTCTAGAAAAGCATTTAACACCCATTGCTACATGTTTCTTTGCTATAAGGTGTACCCAGAGCCCTTAAGAAAACAGCTTTCTATGACCATTAATGTGGACCACCAACTCTTGACTTATACATGGCTTTTTTTATAGTTACCAGTAGCAAAAGCGAAATTGTGATATGTGGGCTAACACAGATGAAATAAGCCATATTTTCCTCATTCATAAATTAAAAGCCTTGGACTAGACTCGTATTTTTCAGACTGTACTAGGGAGGTGTACTTCAGGGGCCTCCTTGAGAAGATAGGTAAGGGAGATGGGCACCTTTTATCAGTGACCTTACCTCCTGGCTCCACCAGAGGAACTTTGCTTTCCTCACTTTAATGCTGTAGGGTTTTGAGCAAGACTTGAAGAGGAGAAAGTTTCTATGGTTTCTTTGTTCTGCCAATTCCCCAAGATGAAGTTTGAAAACTCTTTGGAGGCCATTCCACCCCTCAATTGTAAAACATCATTGGGAGCATATGAGGGTGGGTAGGGGAGCAAGTGGGGAGATGACTGTTGTAATTAAAGGAATAAGCTGGTTCCTGAACTTTGATTTGCCAACTTCAGCAACCATTATGAATCTTGGAGATGCTCATGTCAGAGCATCAACAAAGGCACAATCCACCCAACTCATAGTTATTTACAGTATAGTTCACCTAACATTTTCCCTCTTGCAACAAGTTCTTGTGTTCATCCTAAGCTGAATAGGTGGAAAGTTGCTGCTGTGTAGTTTGCTTGTCTGTGTGTATGTGCATGTATGTTCCCACAAGTGCCGAAAGGAAAGAGCACGGAGGAGGAAGCCCCTTGCAAGTGTTTGATTATTTGTAGTTTATTTACATTAACCACCCACCTTGCTTTGAGTTGATGCTTAGGAAGGACTAGGCAACTAGCTCAAGACTGTCTTATTGCTAACCTTACTTTGCAAGTTGGAACCCCCTTAGGGAACTGAAATTCCAGAAAACCCACATGAAGGGTGGAAGGCGGTTGATGAAACAATTCAGAGGAAGCAGTTTAGAGACAACTCAGTGCAAGTTAAAATATTGAGGGCTAGAAAGCTTACCCATTATCCATACCATTTCCACTTCCTAAAATTTAAAGAGAAGTAAGCAGTTGTGGCTTCCCTGTGTTGCATTTTTTTTTGACATGGTTCTCAAAATTAGATGGAAAATCAGTAAGAATGACTTTTGTTTTTAAGTTACATACACCCTTACCTATGCAATAAAGAGTATGTGACCCAAAATGAGTAACCATAGTCAATTTCTGGTGGTCCTTTTGGTATGATAGTTTTTAAAGCAGGAAATAGGTTTTGTGTGCAACTTCATAATTGTTGTTTGAGAAAGTTACTTTCTAAATATAACTTTTTTTTTTTTTTTTAAGATTTTAATTATTTCCAGAGAGAGAGGAAGGGAGAGAGGCAGAGAGGGAAAGCGACATCAATGTATGGTTGCATTTCACCTGCTTCTAGCCACAGACCTGACTGGAGACCTGATTTGCAACCTTGTTATGTGCCCTGGCTGGGGAATCGAACCTGCGACCTTTGGGTTCGCAGGCCCGCACCTTAACCACTGTGCTACCAGCCAGGGCTATAACTTAATTTTTTAGAATCGATCTGTATCTGTATTCATTGTATTTTCATATCTGCCTAAAATATTAGCATAGTTATGAGATTACAATGAATACAAGCTATAGAGCTTATTTATTTTGAATAAATATTACTTGCCAATTGTTTAGTTGGTAATGTTTTATCACTGCTTTAAATGTTGTAATTGGAAACTTTAAAAAGTGTTTTGCTTCACTACTGAGTTTCTTCTAGACTTAAGGACTTATTGAAATCAAACTCTTCAACTAAGTTGGGTATCAAAATTATGCAATAAGCAGGTCTGACCTACATGGCTCAGTTGATTGGGCATTGTCCCACAAAGCAAAAGGTTGGTGGTTTGATTACTGGTCAGGGCACATGCCTGGGTTTTGTGAGCCAGGTCCCCCATTGGGTGTGTGTGAGAGGCAATGCTTCTCTTCTTGTGTGTGTGTGTCTCTCCCTTCCCCTCTCTCTAAAAATAAATAAGTAAAATCTTTTAAGAAGGTATATAATAATAAGACACTCAGGGATAACATCAGCTTTTTTCTATATATTTTTTGTTTTTGTTTTACCTTTTTCAAATTGTTCTTTTACAGTTGTACCAATTTCCCCACCCTGTTGCTCTCCCCTGCCCTGCTCATCCCCTAACCCCCACAGTCAATCTCCACCCTGTTGTCCACGTCCACAGGTCACTTTCACTTGTTCCTTGACTAAACCCTTCCTCATTTCCCCCCTTCTTCCCCTCTGATCACGGTCAGCCTGTTTCTTACTTCCATGTCTCAGGTTCTGTTTTGCTTGTTTGTTTTTCTTCATTAGGTTCATCTCATAGGTGAGACATAAGCTAGACAACAAAAGACAAATACCATATCAGCTATTAAAAGTGCTAAAACACAAATTACGTAAAAGCCTAAGTTTCTGTTCAGAAAAAGCATGCAAGGAATACTTGCGCACTTGAAAACAATTTTTGCATTAATTTTTGGAGTATGCCTACCAGTTAAGCAGATTTCTTTGGGATTTTTTGGGTTGTATTTGTATTTATTTATTTATTTGCCTATTTATGGTGATGGAAGGAAACAGATTTAAAAATTTTTAATTGAACTTATTGGGGTAGCATTGGTTAATAAAATTATATAGGTCTCAGGCATACAGTTCTATAATACATCATCTGTATATTACATTGTGTGTTCACCACCCTAAGTCAAGTCTCCTTCTGTCACCATTTTTCTCCTCTTTACCCTGCCCTGTCACCCCTCACCCACCCTTACCCTCTGGTAATCACCATACTGTTGTTTGTCTCTGAGGGTTTTTTACTTTTTAAATTTAAGGTATAGTGTTATGGGGAAAATAATAACTGATCTGGCTGTCAAAAACATATTTCAAACTGAACATGTTGGAAAAAATCCATATTTGATTAATAAAAGTAGTAAGCTTTTCTACCAGTCTGGGTACCCAAGCAATATTTTTTTCATAGAGGTTCCTACTCCTGCCAACCGCTCTCCTAAATGTAGTTTGCAGGTGAAACTAGAGCTGCCTAAGAGGTAAACATTCCTTTTCTTGGTGTCCAATAGAATTAATTATCTTGGATCTGAAAAAGACCTTTCAGAGTAGAGAATATATTTCCTAATTAGAGAGAGTCACCTCACTTACTTCATATAATATAAAGAGGTCTTTAATTTCAGATGTGAAAAGCATCACTGTCTTGGGAATAGTAATTGCATACTTAACTCAAAGATGTTCCCACTTTCTCTTTCTGAGCGTGTGCCTTACTTTTCCAGTTCACTTTTGCAACAGAAGGGTTGCAGACATACAAGGTCTGTTCCAAAAGTATTGGCCAAGCAAACTGTGTTAATTATATTGACATTGGCTCAATAGTTTTGGGATAGACTTCATATGTTAAACAATTATCTGATTATCTCTCAGCTTAAAAAAAAATCCTCACCAGGGGAGGATTTGTTTTTATTGATTTTAGAGAGAGGGGAAAGAGGAAGAATGAGAGAGAAATTGATTGCCTATCTCATATGTGCTTTGACTGGGGAACAAACCCACAACCTAGCTATGTGCCCTGACTGGGAATCAAACCCATAACCTCTTGGTTTATGGAATGACACTCCAAGTAATTGAGCCACGCTACCAGGGCTGATTATCATTAAGGTTTTTTTCTTCAGATAATTTATTAATGCCTATTTTGAAAGTCCTTAGACATTAATAGGTATTTCTTTTGGTGTAATTTAAAAAATATATTTTATTGATTATGCTATTACATTATCATAAAGCTTTTTAAAAGCCATTAGCAGCAGCAAGCTTAACTTGCTTCAAGAGAAAGTCACTTCTTAGTTGGAGTATACTTGTCTTGCTTCAGTTTTTCTGAGCCCAAAACATCCAGTGATTTCAGTTTATTCCATGAGTTTCACAATTCAAATTATACACAAGTCCCTTTAATTAGCAACAGATGTTTCACTAATAAATACCTTGGTGCTTTGCATCCTTGGATTACTTATTCCATCTTTACTGGTCATGGTTCACGATACATTTCTTATTTACCTGCTCGCAGCAGCAGTTTTGCCTGGAAGGGCAAAGTCTGTTGTGGTCTTTCAAAAATGCACAAGTGGTTACATGCACCATGTAAATTAATGGATCTTAGGCCAGAGAGAGTTGCCTTCTCATGGTTTCAATTAACACTGACATAATGGGACTATGTCTATACCCCGACTCCAAGCTACAGGGACTATAATTAGAAATTGGCACCTTACCATTGTGATGTCTAAATGACTGCCCTGCATTGAAAACAATTTCCATTGCTCCACCGTCCTATCTATTCACAATACCCTACCACCTACAAGAGTACAACACAAATTATTTTGCCACTTCTCTGAATCATTAGAAATACATTGATCATTTTATAAATGATCAATATAAAAAGCTTTTAGGATGCAGGTGGGATTGACTTTGGGGGGAATGGGTGGGTGGGGAGGGGGACAGAGGGGAGCAAAAAGGGGATGGATGTAATACAACAACAATAAGATTAAAAAAAAAAAGCTTTTAGGATGCAAAGTGTAGCTATTTATTCAACCATTAATGTTCTTTTTCACTTAAAACCTAAAAACTGGAACTGCAGGAGGAAGGTGCAACTCTCCTTGTAGTGAAGGTGGATGATGAGAGGCATGTGGAAAGTATCAAAGACTGGATACATGGAGATTATATATTCTCAAAGCATAGCACATTCTAGAGGGGGGTAATGCAATCATGCTTTGATTTCTAGGTCATAAGTGAGTAATAATGTAAAACAAAACAAGACAAACCTTCAAGTGTTTATGCTTTTTTTTTTTCCCCATTTTAACTACAGTGTATCTAGAGACATTCTTTAATGAATTCCAGCTTTTTCCTTACATTTTATTAGGTTTTTAACACTGTTATCAGGGAAATAGGGACATCTCATTCTCCTTTCTTTCTGTATGCATTGACTTCAAAACTAGTTAGGACTCAGCAGTGGCTGGTAGCACAGTGGACAAGGTGCTGACCTGTGCACCTGAAGGTCACTGGTTGGATTCCCCAGCCACGACACATGACCAGGTTGCAGGCCAGGTCTGTGGCTGGAGGCAGGTGAAAGACAACCGTACACTAATGTTTCTCTCCCTCTCTGCCTTTCTCCCTTCCTTTCTCTCTGGAAATAATAAATAAAATCTTTAAAAAATAATAATAAAAATTTTAAAAAATACAACTAGTTAGGACTCAGTGGCTAGGTGCCAGCCTGCGAACTCAAAGGTCGCTGGTTTGATTCCCAGCCAGGGCACATAACCAGATTGCAAGCCAGGTCTCCAGCCAAGTCCGTAGCTGGAGGCAGATGAAAGGCAACCATATATTGATGTTTCTCTCTCTCTCTGCCTCTCTCCCTTCCCCTCTCTCTGAAAATAATAAGATCTTTAAAATATATTTTAAAAAATAATTAGGAAATTGTTGAATAAACTAATCACATCTCATCTCATCTTTGGTTTCTTATCTCTCTCTTTGACCATAACTTTGGGAAATATTTCCTATTTTTATTTGGTGCTTATGTTACCAAGGAACAGATAAAATCTAGACCTTTGCTGTTTGGTACTATTGGCTGTGCAGGTAAAAAAAATGCTGCATCAAATGAATGTTAGGAACTGAAATAAACTTTAAAAAAATGTATTTTTAACTTCAATGCAGCACGTTGACTGGGACTTGAACCAGTGAGCTCTAGGTTCATAAGACTGGCTCTTAATCCCCTGAGCCATACCAATAAGGCAGGAATGAGGATTTTTAAGTCTTAACACATTGTTGACTGGTCACAGGAAAAGCTTGTGTTTTCAAGTGTAAAGGTTGTTGACCAATGATAAAATTAACTCATGCTTGCACTTCCATTAGCTTTTGCTGTAAAATTATCCATCAGCAATGTGTTAATAAGTTAAAAAGGAAATGAGGATTCTTTCCCCCACTGACTTTTGCCATGAAACATAGACCAGCTCCTAAATCTAAATTCTAAGACATCTCATAGAGTTATGTTAACATTTAGGAAGATCTTGATAAGTCTTCATGGATTTTATAAGACCTAAAAATTAGCTGTTACTAATACTGTAATCACACATCAATAATGGGTCAATTTTGTTAATATAGGAATACTGAATCCAGGTAATGGCCTCTTTCTATTATACTGCCTCCCAAATAAGCAGATTAAACTACTTCATTCTTACATAAATAACGTCAAAACCTTTTTCTTGCATAAATAGTACTCCAGTTGCTAGTAGAAATGTGTGATTGCTGCTATATTTAGCTGAAATTCTTTGAAAACGTTAAAATTTTGGTGAAGTATGTTATTATTCTCTGTTTTGTTTTATTCAAGTGAAATCTTTCCATGGTGAGTCTGTGACTTCTTTGACAGCAGGGGTTGGTGAGTGATATACCTATCACTCTATGTATATTTGCGCATATTTCTATGTATTTATATTTTTATCACCACTGTAGCATATTAAACCATTTGAAGGATATAGCATTGATTGAATAAGTCATTGTTGTTGATTGTTACTATTATTATTTTTAAGATTTTATTATTTTTAGAGAGAAAGGCAGGGAGGGAGGAAGAAGGAGAAACATCAATATATGGTTGCCTTTCACCTGCCTCCAGCTATGGACACGGCTGGAGACCTGGCTTGCGACCTGGTTATGTGCCCTGGCTGGGGAATCGAACCAGCAACCTTTGGGTTCACAGGCTGTCATCTATCCACTGAGCCACCAGCAAGGGCCCATTATTGTTTATTATTAAACAACATGGACTGTCATTGAAGTATCCAGTCAGTATTGTTTTACATGGAATAGTTGCATGCTAACTTACTTTCCAACATAACGACAGATTGATTTAGTCAGTAATTTGAAAACTGCAAATTCTTTTTAGAAAACATCCAGCCTCTTAGCCGGGCATTTACTACACTGTATATGGATACGTTGTACTAGGTCCAGGAGCCACGGGGAAGGACTAGTTCCATGGGCTTCCCTTAAGGTTTCTATAGTTACTAAAAGGAGACCATGCAGATAACCATCAAAGGAGTCCAGTGTACTTGTGCTAGAACAAAACTGCCTGAGTTCAAATCTTGGCCATTTATTTTGAACATCTGGTGTGAGCACCTTACTCACTTTGGGCTTCTGCTTCTTCGAAATCTGTGAAATGGAATGATGAACTTAACTTCATATGATGTTTTTAAGGTTTTAAATGAGTTAAAACATCTAAGGCACTCAGAACAGAGCCTGGCACATAGTAACTATTCTAAGTATCATATAAATGAATAAAGTACAATAAAAGCTGTCAGTACACAAGTTACACTGACAAAGAACAGAATATTTTTCTTTTGAGTCTTGACATCAAGAATTTCATGATCATGGAACCATAGGAATTAAACAAGCATTTTCTCTCTGAGGACATTAATTCCTCCTTTGTGTTTGTGGTTCCAAGGGGGAAGGGAGGAGTGTACAGTTTTCCCTTTCCTGTTCTTTTCTAATATCGTTTGAGAAACAATTTAATCTCCAAGAGGTCTGAAAAATGTGTCTTTATAAAAGCATTCATAATCCTACTTGACTCCTACCCCAGCCCCAAGGGATTCTGGAGGTCCCTGACATCTGGGTTCAACTGATCTTTCAAAACAAAAGAAAAATATATCAAATGCCAGCCAAGAGCTGTGAACCCAAAGAACCTCTCAGATTGGTTATCTTCAATGGCATGCCATCCATAGAGAATCAGTACATAGCTGAGGATTATTGTAGTAAAGCTTTGGAGTACGGTTACCCTTTTGTTAATCCCCAGGTGGCATGATCTGCCACTTGCTGTTAGGTCTTCTGGAATAAAAGTACTTCCATATATTGCTTCTTGCTAAGAAGAAAATACAGACCACCATTTTGTGTATCCACTGGGGTAGCTCAGAGTCAGAATGTAGAGCTGGTCTTTGGCACTTAAAGTTTACCATTCTGTGCTTGCACAGGTCAGCAGCAGTATGGACCCAAGTTCTGAGGAGTGGTCACATTATTGGCTTTTTCTCTGGGCTTCATGACTGTTTCATAACTCTGACACTAGTGCTTCATCCCACCCAAGGGGTTTATTTATTTCCCAGGTTCTGACTTCCTGTCGGATAAAATACTGCATGGTAGTCTGATAGTGCTTGTGAGACAAAAGACAGATTTTCTCCAACTTTGGTATTTCATGTTGTCTCATCCCAGCTTTCTTATAACTTCCTCATTTTTCTTCTCAGCTCTGGTATTATTTAGTGTTTTCCTAACATGTTAGAGCTGAGTTCTTTGTGATCGTTTTTAGTAGTTACACAGCAAATCATGTGCAGAGCATGAGCCAGTAGTCAGCCAAAGGATGAAATGGTAAAACTCCACCAAACCCAGCTTCATCATCTTTATTTAATAAAACTCCAATGTGTTATTTAGTGTGGTCTCTGTTTTTAAAACTTGAGCCCTCAACCTATTTTAGGAGAGGGTATTAACAAGATCTATAGCATTAGCGACTTAGACTTACAAGAATACAATGGACTATTTACTACAGTTAAAAAACAAAAAAGAAAAAGAATAGGAAAGAACTCATTTGAAAAAAATAACTCTTGAATGTAACTATTGAATTTTAAATGTTCACTTCTTATAGGCCTATAGTATTTTGGAATTTCCTGTGTTTTTGACAACAGATTCCATATTCTAAAATAGAAATTGGTACTTGCCCTGTTAACTAGTCACAAATACATTCCAGAATAATCCCTGGCACGTAATAGGTGCTCAAAAACTATTACTATTTGTTGACCCTGTAGCCTGCTACATTTCTTCTTACTAGGGTGTTGTTTCTTTTTAAGCATTATATTCAACAAGTGCCATGTGCTATTGTATAATTTTTCACAGGCATTTACATAATAAATCTTTACTTTTCCAAAAATCCAGCCACTTAGCAGCCTCATCAATGTGGAACCTAACTAAAATAAGGAAATGGATGCCTGCTATTACAGCTTAATACATTCTGTTTAAGAAGGCAGGGAAGCACATCTGGGAAATCTTTTCATCACAAAGGTTTGACAAGGTGCAGTACTAGAATCAAATATATCAGAGTGGCTGTGTAAGCAAGTTGATTAATGTCTTTGGCTTTCCTTTTCCTTTTTTCTTTCTTTCTTTTTTTTCTTTTTTAAAAAAGATATTATTTATTATTTCCAGAAAGAGAGGAAGGGAGAGAGGCACAGAGGGAGAAAAACATCAATGTGTGGTTGCCTTTCACCTGCCTCCAGCTGTGGACCTGGCTGGAAACCTGGCTTGCAACCTGGTTATGTGCCCTGGCTGGGAATTGAACCAGCGACCTTTGGGTTCGCAAGTCGGCGTATCCACTGAGTCACCCACCAGCCAGGGCTTGGCTTCGGTTTTTTTACCCTTAAATGTGAGAGCTGTACCCAGTAAACTCTTAATGGCCCCTTCCAACTCTAAGACTTCTATGAGCCTATGATTCTTCAGCCACCTCCTCTTTCCAGGCCTTTTTGCTCATCTGTAAAAGGAGAGGGGCCAAGTATCAAAGTCCTAACTATACGTGACTTACTTAAAGGAATGAACTTAGAGCCATCCAGAAAATCTAGCTCTCTAGCATGGCCATTCCTCCAGGATATTGGTTAGCCAGGATATAACTATACAGTAATGTGTAGCCAAAGGACTACGTTAGTGCCTAGGAAAAACATTTGGGACTGGTTAAAATTATGGAAAAATCCTACTGTTCATAGGGAATGTTGACTTCAGTGTGTATAATTACCATTTGTTGGATGTTACCATTGCGTTGTAATGCTCCCACTTTAGGCTAGAGTTCTGTTTGAGATAAGAGGGAGTTTGTGTGTGCATCGCATAGAAGCCTAACAGGGTTTAGTTTTTCTCGTTCCTGTTCCTCAGGGCAGTGTTGATAAGTGGTATCCGATGTCAAAACCAGAGCAGGTGAAAGTACACTGCGGGACTGCCCTATATCCCAGCATCTGTTCCGTGCGTTGGTATCTGCCTTCCAAAGTCTTGTGTTTGCAGAGCTGGCTGGTACTGATACGAGAGGAAAGCACTAATCTTCTGATGCTGACTCCAAAAGAGGAGGGTGGAGCAGAGAGGATGAGAAGACCTTCGGTTAGCTGCCCGTGTGTGATCTCTAACCCTGATCCTTTCTAAGCATCGGTGGAAATTAGTATCAGGCTGGTATCAGCAGTTCTATATCCAAGACAATTTTACCTTATGGAAGTAGGAAGATGAAACTGAAGTCTCATTTCACTGCAGAGGATGGTCAGCCTGATCTGGTTTAGTATTGATTTTTATTGTAGCCGCGCTCCTTGTTCACGAACTTTTAGTAACCCTGTCATATGTTGTCTCATTTCTGCCTGGTGTTAAAGCCCTTTTAAATTCTGTCCACACGCATACTTCTTCCTGCACATCTAACCTTAATTCTCACAATTCCTCAACCCCATTCTAAGATGCCATGATATATTTAGTACATTCTCTTGCAGCTTTTGTTCATTTAATTCTTTCTAACTGGATGTTCTTCTTGATCATTTAAATCCAACCCCTTCTTCAGAATATAACAGAAGTCCTACATCTTTGATCAGGAGTTCCCTAAGGACTCTGCGCTTTATTGCTCCTAAGCCTTGGAAGGCCCTCACATAACCACCAATTTAAATTTATTCATATTCTCCCCTGTAGAATACATTAATTTTGTCTCTTGCACAGCTATAGGCAGAGAATGGAGTATGTACTAAGTACCCTTCTGTACCTTCATTGAGGGGTTAAATTTCAAAGATAATCTCTAGTTAGTGTTTTGTTTTTATTTTTTCATTAATTTATTTGTAAGATGTTATTCATTATTTTTAGACAGAAGAGCAGGGAGGGAGGAAGAAAGGGAGAGAAACATCCATATATGGTTGCTTTTTACCTGCCTCCAGCTATGGACCTGGCTGGAGACCTAGCTTGCAACCTGGTTATGTGCCCTGGCTGGGAATCAAACCAGCAACTTTTGGGTTTGTGGGCCAGCGCCAATCCACTGAGCCACTAGCCAGGGCCTTGTTTTGTTTTTCAAAGAAAGATGTGCTTGTGTCCCAATCTGACAAGGCAAACACAGTAATGACAGAGGCCATAGGTTGCCATGCATGGTGGACAGGTAAAGGTAGCTTCTACTACCGTGTCTCATGGATGATCCTGGGAAGTCATTTGTAGGACATTGAAATAATTGAGTCATTTAACGTAAGAGTGAGTGAGTATGCGTGAGTGAGAGAAATGGCAAGACAGGGAGAAAGAAGGAGAGTTTACAGGGTGGGAGATGTTCGGATCTTGTTTATTTAAGGTAATACGATATCCATTCCTATCCCTTCCTTTTGCAGCAGACACCTTTTTAGCTAACCTTGCTCTGTTTTACCCCTTCAGGCCTGCTAAATGTGATCCATCACAATGCATTAAGTTAAATTCATGGCCAAGCCTTCAAGGTCAGATTGATAGACTTGCAATTTCTGTGTCTTTGCCCCCAACACTGTCTCTTTCTTGCCCCGAATTAGGTAAATCCCACCGCCCAGTGCACCCACGCCTTGTTGAAGATGATCTACTGTTCCCACTGTCAGGGTCTAGTGACTGTGAAGCCGTGTTACAACTACTGCTCAAATATCATGAGAGGCTGTCTGGCCAACCAAGGAGATCTTGATGTTGAGTGGAACAATTTCATAGGTAAGCAAGCGATTGAGGTATTTCTATCACTGAAAATACCTCAGCTTCCTGCCACAAGGAGTATTGTAATGGTCAGGTATGCAATTTCTGTTTGGTATTTAATATTTGCCAGCGTTCTAACTGTACTCAAAAATTCATACCGTTCTACAAGGAAACGTTCTCTTGAACTAATTAATGGTGGCATCTGTGAAGACATTAGACACAGGGAATACTGTTTTTTTGTTTGTTTGTTTGTTTTTTGGTTTTTTTTTTAGAGTTTATTATTTTCAGAGAGAGGGAGAGAGAGACATCAATGTATGTATGGTTGCCTTTCCCCTGCCTCCAGCTAAGGAAGGACCTGGCTGGAGACCTGACTTGCAGCCTGGTTATGTGCCCTGCCTGGGAATCAAACCAGTGACCTTTGGGTTTGCAGGCCGGCACCTTATCCACTGTGCTACCAGCCAGGGCTGGGAAATACTATGTTTTAATAATGAGAAAGTTACTTTTGACATTTCCCTCCCAAAGGTCAGTTTTAGTTATGCATCACAGGCTTGTATCTATGTGCTGGGGAAGTGGCTATTAAAATGTTGTATCTGTTACACTGCAACCAAATCTTTTGCATACTGGCTAGATACCCATTGGATATTTGTATCAGGTGAAATCTGATGGTGGACATGTAGGGGTTCCCCTTCTGTAGAGAATTTAAGAACAATAAACGACTCTGGTGCGAGTGGAAAAACTTTTGCCTTGGGATAATTTTAGAGGTAGCAGTGTGAGAAGTCAAGTGGCCACTTTCTGAGAGGGTTAATTATTCGTGGGGAAGGACAAACTAAGGATGATGTCATACCCAGTCATCAAGTTTCTGGATGCCTACCTAATGCGCATGTTAGTCCTGAAACATTTGGGTTGAAGCTCCTAATGCTGATGTGGGGTTTGTAAAGACCATGCACACATACCAATAGCTCACACAGATTAACTCAGATTCCTCCACCCCATTCTCCAGTCACAGTTACGTGATTGTAGAATTTGGGTGTCTTTATAAGCACCTGTTTTTCGCTTATTTGTCTACATCTTGGGAACATGTATGCAATTTGCTGGCTTTTTTTTTTTTTTATTGGTGGTGGAGAATGCTTTTTAGTCTGCATGAGAGCCAATTACCATATTAACTCTGTTTGAAAGTGCATCAATAAATTGGCTCCAACACATTCTTGAGAACACTGACACAGGAAAAAAAAAAAAAAAGATGTGAATATTAAGCACTTCAGCACAATTGTAGCCTACATAGCTCAAAGCTAGAAGACCTGAAAAAAAAAAAAATCTTTTACACACAGAAAAGCAGAATCCCATGAAAGGGGAGGCGTAAGACCAGCAAAGACATAGATGCACCAAATGGCACATCATTGCCCAGAATGAATCCATGGGAGAGTATTGCTTTAAAATATTTCCCATGCAAATGAAAGGCCATGGCATTTGCAGATCTGAAGTTGATGTTTTTTTTTTTTTTCTTTCCCTTTTTCAATCCCACTTTCACCCCATATCCAAATGTCAAGTTTGCCATTTATTTTGCCAAATGTATTTTTTTTTTTTAAGTTGCTTAGCCTTTTCACTTTACCCTAAAACCTCTAGCGCACTAATTCTCTTGGGCAAAGGAGTAGAATTTACCACACAGTACCAGAAAAAAAAAAAAAAGTGTGATGATAGTGATCTAGTGTTGCTGACTTTTCTACAGACACATCAGAAATAAGGTTCAGAAAGGCATGCACCTTGTGCTATTCTATTATTCTAACATTCTGGACAAAACTGTGACTCGCATCCTTGTATTAAAATAAAACCTCAATGTATTTTTCCCAAGAGTTTGCAGGTCCATCCATATGAAATCAAAACCATCCTCTCCATTGCTCAATAAATATTTTCAATGAGGTACCTGAAAGCAAGGAGGACTTCAGTTGCTGTTGTTGTTCTAGTATATTTTAAAAATTACGTTAGTTACCTTTCAAGAAGTAAAATTAAACCCAAGGGGAAATTGATAGGATTTTGGAATTGATTTCCCTCAGTTATTTTAAAGGATACTTTTTGGAGGGTTGAGGTACATAATTGTATCTAAACTTCATGTTTAACGGATCTTCTACTATTTATTTTTAATAAGCTGATATAAAAGGCCAGGAATAATGGACATTGTTAATCTCCGGTGCTTTTCATGAATTTTCACAAGGCTCTAATTAATTTGCTCTGTGGTTGCAGAATTTGGTCCCAATTTACATGCCTCTGCTACACGTGCTATAAAGGTTTTTGTGTGTGTGTGTGTGTGTGCGCGCAAAGAATTTTTCTTTCCCCTTGAAATGATTGCAGTGAATGAATGGTCAAAGATCCCCCCCCCCCCCATTTCTTTAAATCAGATCCTGGGGTGAAATCAGAACACTGCCTTTTGTACTTAAATTCCTGTTGTGAGGCTGAAGATGGGGGTTTCTGATTATTGACAGCACAGTGCAAAGGGAGTCCCAGCTTTGTGGCTGGGTTGTGGGGGCAGCAACTCAATGCCGAGATCCTGAACACTGAAGTCCTGCAGTTGGACTAGGCGCTCCAAGAGACTAAGGATGAGTTTCAAATCTGCCTGGCGGTTAGGTTAGTTACCATGCCCTCCCTCTCCCCTCTTTTCTAAAGCTTTTCTCTCAAGCTTTTCATTCATTGTTTTTAGAGAGAAGGGCAGGGAGAGAAGCATCCATGTATGGCTGCCTTTCACCTGCCTCCAGCCACAGACCTGACTGGAGACCTGGTTTGCAACCTGGTTATGTGCCCTGGCTGGGAATCGAACCAGCAACCTTTGGGTTTGCAGGCCGGCACCTTATCCACTGTGCCACCAGCCAGGGCCACCTTTCCTGTTTCACTGCATCTATTAAAAGTATTGTCAGCCTTCATCAGGGTGAATCCAAATGTTTGAAACAACCTTGGACTTGGTTACGTAAGGTGTTGGTTCTATGACACCTTGCGTTTGAATCTTCTCCCTGCCCATCCTACCTTTCAACCAACCAAAAAAATAAAAAAGATCACATTAATTTCTGGAGTCATAAACTATGCGTAGGTGCCCCTTTGCTTTCCATTGCATACTGCAGCAATCTTAACATTGTTGGACATGTGGCCAACTTTATTAATGTCACGTGTTACTGCCAGCATGAATTTGCTATTAGGATATTGGGGTGGCTGGTGGGGACATCAGCCAGTTGGTGGAAGCAGACAGTCACATATGCTGTACACGAGACCTCTGTGGCCTAGGTCAACTAGAAGAAAAGCAAAACTTCAATGGTCTTTGGGCTTTGCCTGGTGCTTCTAATCACAGCTGGCGGATGCAAGGAAGAGCCCAATTGCTAGCCAGTCATGACTCTTCCCCAGGGACAGGGCTAAGGGCAGCGTTGGCTCCTGGGCTGCAGGCCACAGGCAGAAAGAACCCTCATTCACATTCTGTAGGCGCGCAGCACGCAACGCCATGGCACCGGCCCCAACAAAGGCCCAGCTTCACTCTCTGTTCCCAGGCCCTTGTGTATGGCTGGCCTGGCTCAGAGTTTACAAAGCCACCAAACAGCCAGTGAATTGGGGTTTACGTTTCCTTTCAGCCTTTCCCAAACAACACATCAGTGATCTGGCCTTTCCACAACACTAGGGGGATAAGTAGTTACAAAATGTGCTGTTTTCTGTTGTTTAAATTCTGCATTTCTGCATGTTTATTTTTCGGTTTATTCATAATATTTTTATTGGGAGCCAGGGCTGACTTCTCAGCTGCGAAGGAATTCTCTTTCTGTACATGGTAGCCCCACTGCTTTGACAGTGATGAACACAGTTAAGTTGTGCTCCACTTGTTTACAAAAGTCTGCTTTTGCTAGCACATCAAAAGCATTTTTTCTCTCTCCTCTAGTACAATGGTATATTCATGCTGGCAGCCTTTCTTCCGAGGTTGGAAGCATCACTTTATTGGTGCTTACCACAATGCAATCTGAAACCTCATTTGTTATTACTTGTTAAAAAAAATTGCATTTCACGGAAATCTATTTGTGGTTTGTGACATCGCAATTGTAGTTTAGAGGAATGACCCTGTGCTTGAAAATGCTGCACTGGCTGCGTTTGTTGTAGGTTGAAGGTGAAAAGGTTGATGACCAAATTTGGTTTCATTGATAATGCTGATGCTGAAGCTTCTTTTTACTGGAGAGCTTAGGTAGAAGTTCAGCTGTGACCTTGCCATGTTCACTCAGTAGCCCCCACTGTTCTGTCATTTAGCCTCTGCTTCCAGCCCTTGTCCTCGGACTACCTACCTGAAAGGTGTGGCTAACGTGGGCCTAACAATCCTCTTCCTGTCATGCTTTAAGCAGCAGAGAAAAAAAGGGGAGAGAACATGATTATACTTCCAGTTTCTGCTAATTTTGCAAACTAACTATCAGGCCAAAATACTAAATCTCATAATCCCAACAAACATGAATGACAAGAAAGCAAGTACCACTTATTTTATTGAAGAACTTCAATGTGTACTGACATGTCCCAGACCCCTTGCACAGTGAGCAGTGAAAAGTGCATGGTTTGTGCGGGATTGCCTCTTGTGTTGTCTTTTAACTCAGAGAGCTACTTTTTTTTTTTTGCTTCTAAATGAATCAAGGTTGTTATATTTGAAATGGGAAGGGTTTCTTATTCCAAAAATTGCATTTTTCCGGTGTCCTTTTTTCAAGTCATTAGAATTTGTAGGTATACTTCTAATTGTGTTTTCTATCTCTGCACTAAGGCATCTGGAAGGGTATTATGGGGACCAAAATGAACAGTTGGTATGCCAGGATTTTAACCTGATGTTTATTTCTTGACTCTTGTAAGTGGCACCTGAAATGAAAAGATCCGAGGCAGTCAGGGAGAATGGACATCCTTAGGTCTGTCAGCTGGGTTTCCTTGCTGAGGAAGGAAGCATTTATCTGGCCACCTCCCACTTTGGAGAGCTGGAGATACATAGTATCGCTGGGGACTTAATATGGATCCAGGGTAATAGGAATAGATATGAAAACATGAGTTACGTATGATGCGTGCCTTCCCTTGGCCTCCACAAGAAACAAGGACAGTGAAATAATCAGACTGATTACCTAAGGACAAACTAATGACTTCCTTTTTGTGCTGTATTATTCCTCCCTGAACCTCATGTTAGATGCTATGCTGATGGTGGCGGAGAGGCTAGAGGGCCCATTCAACATTGAATCAGTCATGGATCCCATCGATGTGAAGATTTCTGATGCTATTATGAACATGCAGGACAATAGTGTGCAAGTGTCTCAGAAGGTAATGGAGGCAGGATCCTGGAAAGGAGAGCCGCAGGCCCTCTAGCTTGTGCTGTGACCTCCCTAATATGATCGTGCTTGCTCTGTTGCAGGTTTTCCAGGGATGTGGACCCCCCAAGCCCCTCCCAGCTGGACGAATTTCCCGTTCCATCTCAGAAAGTGCCTTCAATGCTCGCTTCAGACCATATCACCCTGAGGAGCGCCCAACCACAGCAGCTGGCACCAGTTTGGACCAACTGGTAAGTGCTTTGTTAAAAAGGGCTGTGTTTCATGACCCAAAAGACTGAAAACATTTGCTCCAAGTGCATCTTTAGTTGGAAGGCTTACAAGTGCGCGTCACGTGAAACTTTTCAAGCAAATTGCATGTGTGTGTCCCTCATTTTCTAGCTCAGAAAGTTCATTACGTATTCTAGGGAATGGGATGCAGTAAGTCTTATCTCAAAACCCCACTGTTTCACCATGTATTTAGTGAGCATCTACTATGAGCCCGTTTCTGTGCTAGGTACAGGGTCGCTCAGAGGAATAAGACAGGTCCTTGCTCTGAAAAAGCCCTGACAGAGAGGAAAGTGCAGGTATTCCAGCTTCCTAAGGTGATGTACCAAGGTCTGTCCCAAAAGCATTGAGCCAATGTTAATAAAATTAAAAGTTTGCACAGCTGATACTTTCGGGACAGACCTTGTATAGTAAAGGATAGGACAGGAGAGGATAAGAAATTGGAAGCAAAGTCCTTTATACACAGCAATATGTTTCAAATATTGCAGTAGGAAGGAATAGGCAAAGGGAGGCAGGGCAGTAAAACGCAAGTTTTCACAAAGTGGACGATGTATCAGCTTGATCCTGAGTTTAACTGGCTTGGGAAGAGACACCATGTCCCACCATATCCACAGGGTATGGAACCCGGTGGGCCCAGACGGTGGTTCTAGTACATAAGTAGGGTGGGCAATGGGTCCAGGAAATGCCTTCAGAATATTTCAACTATTAATTCATTTGAGTGATTTTGTAGTTCTGCGCGTACATTTGATCTTTATTTTTCTCTAGTGACTCAAGCTGCACCCGAATTGCAGGTCATTCTGGAGATACTTTAGAGATGATCCAAGGCACAATCTATAAGGTAGTTGTGGGCGGTTTTACCAAGGTCTCTCTTCTTTTCCTTTATTAGGTTACTGATGTCAAGGAGAAACTGAAACAGGCCAAGAAGTTCTGGTCCTCCCTTCCTACAAACGTTTGCAACGATGAGAGGATGGCTGCGGGAAACGGTAATGAAGAGGACTGCTGGAACGGAAATGGCAAAAGCAGGTTAGCCTCCGCTGCGCAGGTTCGGAGCCTCTCCCTTCCTAGCTGCCTGGGTAGCCTTCAGAGAGTGTTTTCTCACCTGTCATGCCAGAAGCGATTCAGAGGAGGTAGCAACAACATAAAATGCTTCTAGCCTTTCTTAGGAATGAGGTTTACTGTGGAAGTCTTGGGAAGATACCCTGCTTCTTACTTGTACTAGGTCCAGGGTTTCTGATAGTAATCATATTCTGGCATGAGGGCTTCAGCCAAGCATCAAGCTGTTCCAATAGTGTCATTATATATATTTTTAAGGCCCTAGCTGGTGGCTCAGTGGATAGGAGCTGGCCTGTGAACCCAAAGGTCACTGGTTCAATTTTCCAGTTAGGGCACGTAACCAGGTTACAACCCAGGTCTGTAGCTGGAAGCAGGTGAAAGGCAATCATACATTGATGCTTCTCTCCTTTTCTTCCTCCTTCGTTGCCCTTCTCTCTAAAAATAATGAATACCATCTTTTAAAAAAAGCTTTTAACACCTGTGGTTCTTTGCCCAGTGGCTTGGCCTATGGAACACCAGATCCATTGTCTTATTTGATGGGACCTCGTATCCCTCCCCTACACAGTCCATGACTTAAATAAGTACCTACATTATCAGCACTTTGCCCTGAACCACCAATGCCAGCAAAATGGGTAGCTTTCAAAAAGATCCTAGTGAAGTTGGACAAAAAAAAAAAAAAACATGTATACTCAGGAAAAGGGGAAATTCGAGGGTTTTTCCCCCGAAATGGATGCTCATCGTGCTCAGTGCAAATACTAAGAATCTAGGAAGAACTCTTTGATCTTTGGTAACTTTTGTGTTACGGATCATCTCACTGGGGTCATTTCTCATCTTAGGTACCTGTTCCCAGTGACAGGAAATGGATTAGCCAACCAGGTCAGTAATCCCGAGGTCCAGGTGGACGTCAGCAAACAGGACACAGTGATCCTTCGTCAAATCATGGCTCTTCGGGTTATGACCAGTAAAATGAAGAATGCTTACAGTGGGAACGACGTGGACTTCTTTGATATCAGTAAGCATCTGTGGTTCTAACATACACATTTTGCTCATACACCTTGCGATGAGCACAAGTGGAATAAAATCTCTGCTTTTTTTTTTAAATAGATGATGAAACCAGTGGAGAAGGAAGTGGAAGTGGATGCGAGTATCAGCACTGCCCTTCAGAGCTGGAGTCTAATGCCACTGACCAGTCTGGGAAGAACGCCAATGATAAAGCCAGCCACGCTGGTGCCCATGTTGGGGCACAGCCCTACCTCCTCGCTGTCTCCTGCATTTTATTTCTGGTTATGCAGAGAGAGTGGAGATAATTCTCAACCTTAGAGAAAAATGTGTTCATCATCCAAAAGTTAACAGGCACCGGTTATCACTTTTATATCATCCTAGTGACTCTGCTTTTCAAATGAACGGACAACATTGTACAGTTTTTACTATGTGGCCACTGGTTGAAAAAAAAAATTCTGACCCTGTTTTTTTCCTTCAATTTTGTGAGAAAAAGGGACTTGTGCATAAAGTTCCTATTTCCCCAGAATCATGTTAAACGTGGCTAGCAGTATAGGTACAGAACTATAGTTAGTTGTGCATTTGTGATTTTATCACTCTCTTGTTTTTCTTTATTGTTTGTTTTTGTTTGTGGGTTTTATTTTCCTTCCGTAATGATCTCACCTTATTTCTTACAAGAAAACCAGGGTTCTTTCTTGGCATGTAACATGTACGTATTTCTGAAATATTAAATAGCTGTACAGAAGCAGGTTTTATTTATCACGTTATCTTATTAAAAGAAAAAGCCCAACAAGCAGAAAAAATTGACATTTATCCCTGTTGTTTTATCTGGAGAGAAGAGGAGGTGATTTTCTTTTATTATTATTAATATTAATATTATTATTATTAAGTTAGGACAGAATGTGAAGGCACAAGGGGTTTCTTATCCACTTGTCCGGTTGTATTCAAGCATCAATACAAGAAGAATGTTCTTTTTTATTTCTAGCTGGTGATTGGAAGAGACTGCAGGCAACCCGTTTTGGTTGACTTGACTTACACAATTAAGATCACACATACAGATTTCATTTCTTCAACCCGCTTATGGTGTTACCCCTTCAGAATATTCTCTATACATTATGCCTAGAAAGATCTAAGGCCACACAGGATGTCCCAGTTGTCACATGTTCACACTTTGTTTAGTGGTGGTGTTGTGTTGTGTTTTGTTTTGATTCAGGCAAGTTAGCGAGCCACTGTATGCTGCTCTTCCTTCGTGTCCGCGCTTGACCCTCTTTGAATTGGCGGAAATAAGCGACCAGCTATTTCACATGGTCCCTGTCATTACAGTGCTTGAGATTTCAAACTCCCACCATACAGAGGAGCTGTTCGGAGGCTGGTTAGACTTGGGGTGGGTGCAGCCAGCACTCAGGGAATTGCGCTAACACTCGAGCAAGGTTTTTGTCCGTGCATTTGTATTTGCGTTCATTTTGAGATCTCAGTTTTTTCTTTTTCGTTTTTTTTAAAGATTTTATTTCATTATTTTTAGAAAGAGGGGAAGGGAGAGAGGCAGAGAGGGAGAGAGACATCAATGTATGGTTGCTTTTCACCTGCCTCCAGCCACAGACCTGGCTGGAGACCTGGTTTGCAACCTGGTTATGTGCTCTGGCTGGGAATCGACCTTTGGGTTCACAGGCCGGCGCCTTATCCACTGTGCTACCAGCCGCAGCTTGGGATCTCAGTTTTCTAAACTGAGTTTTTCTTGCTCAGCTTGCTCATCCCCCTCTGATCAGAAAGCCAAAGTACTTTCAAATGGTTCATAGCTGTGTGCTACCCTATCAACTGAGAAGCCACTTGGGAGAAGATCTGGGTGTCCACGTTTTTTCATGTTTCCTTGTTAATGTTTTTGTTTTGATTTTGTTGGTTTGTTTGTTTGTTTGTGGAGGCAAGGAAGTGGGAGTAGGTAGAGCTGAGAAGAGTACCTCTTAGCCGTGACCCTTAGCCACATGGGTGAACTGGCAGAGACCGTATCTTTTGTCCCAGGCCAAAGACTAACAACTGCCTTGTCCCCTTAGGAAACCTTTCCTTGTGTCCTTACCAAATGACAGCTCATAAAACTATGAGAATGTGACAAATCACTTTAAAAGGAGTTTCCAGAAGTCTTCAGAAAGAAGAACATTCTGCAAGTCTCTTCCTGCTTTCGACAGCCATTAAGATCCCAATCGTTGCTACAGCAATTAAAACCCACAGAGAGGTTGTTTGTGTTATTGTTCAATCTTCAGTTGTAAGAGTAATTCTCTATTTTTATATTGAAACATAATTACTTGATAGCTCAGGGTCGACATTTCACTCAACTTTTTACACCAAATTCTGCAGAATGGTCAAAATGGAATATTGGGGGCTGTTGTAAACAGAGGCTTAATTTTATTAGAAGTAGCCAGTTATTTATTAAAGCATGATGTTAATAAAATAGGCATATTCTGGCTGGTGTGTATAAGTGGTTTTTATAAACAAATCACAGAAGACACAAAATTGAAAAGGCACTCCATTTATGTGTGAGGAAAAATGGATTGTAAATAGCTAAGCTGCCTTGTGAGAACTTGGAAAATGTGCTGATACTTAGTAACTACCTCAGTTGTGAGGAATTTCCTTTTTAGCTTAGACTGCTATTACTTTTACTTGGTAGAAATGAATCTGGTCTCCAAAATGTGGCTCAAAGAGTTATCCCCATAGACCTTGTTAGATTGTTTTTAATTTAAAACCTTGAACTCTCCCAGCTGTTTTCTTTCAGTCAAGTTCTCTAAACCAATAACATTTTCCAAATTAAATATTCTTGAAGGTTCTTCTGGACTCTTACTGATTTGTTTTCTTTCTTTGCATTTTTTCCTGTTACTCTTTTATTATTTAAATTGTCTCTTGCTTTTGAACTTGAACTATGAAATAAACAAATCGTAGATTTTTCCATTCAGGTCTGACTGGATAACTCTTGGCTTGTAACCAGCTGTCAGGCTTCCTCTCCTCGCCCCCCTCCCCAAAAAAGAATAAAGGCAAGTTGACTATTTTAAAACTGTAAGAGTTCACAATATGAGGTAGAATAAAAGCTATGTTAGAACTGACTTTTCCAAAGCTTCAGTTAATAGCATGTGAAGGTTTGTATTTTTACAAAGTCACTTTTAAATTTTTTTTGAAACATTTCACCCACTCTCTACCTCAAGAAAACACATTTTGCGACTCAGATTTATATTTTCTTTCAACAGTAGTAATTAGCATCTATTATTTTGATAAGGTGCAAAGAATCAACTTGAATCTTTGAAGTTTAGTTCCTATTAGAAATCTAACAGTTTATACATGAAGTAAAATTTTATCACTTGTGATTACAAAACCAAAATAAAAATAGGCGTAGATGGTTCTGCACAAAATTCTACTTGGCCTTTTGTGTTGGAAGAATGTCTATTTGCATAGCTGAAGGATTGTATGTTAATAATAGTATCTAGTACAGGAGGCCTGTTTGTAGGTGTGATCACTCAAGCAAATGCCACATTACCAAACACAATTTTCTCTTTTTTGAAATAATAAAAAAAGCAGAGGAAATGCTTCCATCTCAGTGGAAAAGGCATAACTTGGCATTCTGTGATACACTTTACAAATTCCTAATATTTTCTCCTAAAAATCCTTCTGATGTATGTGAAAAATATATCTGAAAGATTACATTTGGTAATAAAAGAATTCAGATCCACCAGTAAGGCAAATGCTGTATAATATTTACTTGTCTAATGTAGGTTTCAAGTAGGTAATAATACTGAGAGAGACACACAGGAGAACATTTTCATTTCAGTTCTGCCCACCTACCCAGTTATCCCCAAATCCTTGATGAATTTATCAGTTTATATACAACTTCTTCCAAAGTTTCTTTATACTTACTCAAGCAAATACAAATGTTTTTCTTTCTTACCTGTTTTTAAACAGCATAGTATGCCCTATCATGCTTTTAAGTATTTAGAGGAGGGGTCTCTTAAGATACATGTCTATTTTAAAGGTACAGCTTCTCAGGGATACCACATTTGGGGTTTTTACTGTATTTTGCCCAGATTGGGCAATTTTTAAAGAAACAAACATTGAATTGACTGAGGAGCAGTTGGGCTTTATAGTTCTACCGTAAAGTAGGTGCACAATTAGGATGCTCTCTGTTCATGTTAAGGTTAACTTGAGGCCGTCTATCTTAATCTCATCCCCAGTAAAGAAGACATTGGCCAAGCAAATTGGGAAGATCCTCTTAAAACAGCATATTACTGCCACCTCGAATGCTTGCAAATGGTTCAAAGGAAATGTGCCCTGAAATCGACTCATTCTATTTAGAATGAAGTAAGAAGGAACTATTTTTTTTTTAATTTTTTAAAAAATATTTTATTTCATTATTTTTAGAAGGAGGGGAAGGGAGAGAGGCAGAGAGAAAGAGAGACATCAATGTATGGTTGCTTTTGACCTGCTTCCAGCCACAGACCTGACTGGAGACCTGGTTTGCAACCTAGTTATGTGCCCTGGCAGGGGAATCGAACCTGCAACCTTTGGGTTCACAGGCCGTCACCTTATCGACTGTGCTACCAGCCAGGGCCAAGAAGGAACTACTTTTAATGTTTTCTCAATCCCAAATCCATTGAAGCAGCATCAACTCCAACCCAGGATGAAGATGAAATTAGTATTGGGAAACTTTATGACTAGATCTTCTTGGCTACTGTATGAATTATCTGTCCAGTGGTAGAGCAGGCATTAGAACATGTACATAATTATCCAAGTTCAGTTTTCATGGAAGGTTGATTTAGTCATCAGTGTTTGAAGAGACTTTGAAGGTCAGAATTAGTAAAATGTATAGAAATCCATTTCTCAGCATGAGTGTCCGTGTGTGACATAAAATGCACTTTTCCCTCTGATTTTGACATTTCATTAAAAAAAGTATTATTTCCAGAGAGAGGGGAAGGGAGAGAGGCAGAGAGGGAGAGAGACATCCATGTGTGGTTGCCTTTCACCTGCCTCCAGCCACAGACCCAACTGGAGACCTGGTTTGCAACCCTGCTATATGCTCTGGCTGGGGAATCGAACCTGTGACCCTTGGGTTCGCAGGCTGGCACCTTATCCACAGTGCTACCAGCCAGGGCTGATTTTGACATTTCTTAACAGTAAGTTAGGACTTCTGAAAAGAGCAACAGGCTTGTTGGAAAGAAAAAGGTTTTCATGCTCCATCCTACCAGGTGAAAGTTGATGGTGTGCTTAAAGAACGAAGGTAAAGCACATGCACGAGTGATGATCCAAGGTACTTTTCTCAATAGGGTTTCATGGTCTTGTTCTCCGGAGTTTGGGGAAGTTTTGCAACAACGTGTTTGCCACTTTGTGTTTCTTACATGAGAGGATTGGAAGTTGTGGGTGGGCGTACACCCGTGCATGCATGCATGCATGCAATCATATCCACACACAGATTCGTGCAGTTTCCAACTCTTAATCCCAGGTGGGCAGGTAGACCTTACCCTGTCACTTACGGGCTGCCTTCCCCCTGCTGTCAGTGGTGTGTGCTTGGGGAATGCAGACTAAATTTAATGATAGCCTGAGGGAAACATAATTAGGAAGGTAAGTCTCCTGCCAAGAAAAAGTACATACACGCACATATAAAATGCATTCCAGATAGGATTTCTTAAGATTTACCGCTGCCTGGGATTTGCTTTTAGTCATCTCCATAAATAAGCAAAAACTGGTATGAACATGGTGTTCTTGGTGATTTTGCTGTTCAGGGCAGTTGGTACCAGGTTAGCCTCAAAGAAATAATCATGGTCAGTAGGTGATGTTTCTGAACAGACATTAGGGTCTCAATCCTCTTTCACTTTATTGGCCTTTAAAGGTCTTGAGTGCCTTTGTTGTCACATTTAAAATGTAATGAAAGCCCTGGCTGGCGTGGCTCAGTGGTTAAGGCACTGGCCTGTGAACCCAAAGGTTGCTGGTTCGATTCCCAGTCAGGGCACATAACCAGGTTGCAAGCCAGGTCTCCAGCCAGGTCCATAGCTGGAGGCAGATGAAAGGCAACCATACATTGATGTCTCTCTCCCTTTCTTCCTCCCTCCCTGCCCTTCTCTCTAAAAGTAATGAATAAAGTCTTTTCAAAAATTAAAATATAATGAAAAACTACTTTGCAGTTTCAGTTCTGAATACTCTGTAACAAGCTCTGGCACAGTAAGCAAGTTATGTGGACACACTATTTATCATAAATGAAAAAAAAAAGTTGCATTTTATTCACCTGTCATCTTGACTGAGGTGGGGTAGACCTGTGTGCCTGGAAATAAGACCAGACCAGGTTGATTATCCTGCAGTCCTGCCCCGTACAGAATGCCCTATGTTTGCAGATGTGTGAAAGGACTTGAAGTTAGGTTATTTGCCCAAGGGGTGACATAAGAAAAAGCAAGAAGCAGACTTGCAACAGAAGTTGAAATGCCACCAGAGCCTATTCATTTCAGGGGCCAGTTTCCCTTTGATTTACTCTTTCCCCCCTTATTCCATGGTGTCTGAATCATGAGTAAGGAAAGAGCGAGTCAGCAGTCCCGTCACCGGTGGCCTTGGCTTACCTGATTGTGAGGAAGGAGTCAAGGACCACCTGGAGATGAAAGGTTTTCTGATCTCACTTGTGGCTCCTTGCTTTGTGTGCTTGAATGCAGAAAGAGCCTAGATGATTGTGCATGGAGATACCACATTTGCTGCTTCTGGAAGACCTGATATTAAGTCAAGTGATCCTGGCCTCCTATGACCCTGTATGAGAGGACTCTGGGGGCGCCCTGGAGCTGCATTGTTGGGAAGGATCAAGTTGCTGAGTACTCAAATCAAACACAATCTGTTGAGAAATATACCATGGTTTACATGGTGGTGGTGGTGGGGATTCACACCTTCTTAAATCTCGTGGAGCTCTGTGAGGAGGTAAATACATCTTGGGGTAAATGGGACCCAGTGAATATAATGGGCTTCTTAAAGAGCCCTGGCCCAGATTTCACCTTAAAACTGCACCTGGGTCAGGGATTGGACACACACAACCCAAATAACAGACATTGGCTGTAAACGAGATGTGTAACAATAGTTTTGCTGGACTGGTCTGGTGCACATTAGACAAGATGAAAACCTGTGCTAGGGGCAAAAGAGTCTGACCTTTTCTAACAAGGAAGGGAGCGGAACTTTTGTTGTGTGTTTCCTGAACACACCCCAGCACTCCTGTCAGGCAGCATATGCTGGGAGCAGGGAATGGAAACGCCTTGATCTAGGGGTACCCGGACTCTTGTGTCTGACCTTGATACATAGCCTTGATAAAGGTCCAGAGAGAAACATCTAAGACCAGCAGGGACCAAACGTTCTGCCTCCATATGGAACGCGCTAGTCTGCAAAGATGGAAGCTGAGAGGCAATGTGATTAAAACTATGAAATTGGGGGCTGTGGGAAGGGTGAAAACCTAGAACTAAAGGCAAACTATCCCCTTAGAATTAGTAAATGATCTGTTTTGAACAAGCAGGAGTCCTATCTTACTTGAAGGGCAGTGACTTAACATTGTTGGTTAAACAAAAGGTGTCATAGTCAGCTGGTGACCAGCTGATGGTGAACAAAATGCCTGGACTCTAGGTGGATCAGAGAGGTATGGGGGGAAATAAAGCAGTGCCTGGAGATGGGCATTTTTCTTTAACCTGCCCCTTCAGACATTGGCTGACAAGTTGGGGCTGGATGGATCCTTTGGTGCTCCACCTCGAATAAGTTGCCTACCAATTTCCCTTTCAGAGAACTGCAACTGGGGGCCGACCAAAGAATTTGAAGGTGTTTATTTTATTGAAACAGACTCCAAGGATGAAGTACCGAGAAAGGCCAGCCCTTGGTTGGCAGGGGTCTCTGACGGCAGTCATTTTGGCTCTGGGGGTGTGGGCCTGCAAAACCACTTGGGATTTTGGGTAGCAATATGATTAATGAAACGTCTGCCCTTGATCTCGGCATGGGAGGACAAGAGTGAGGATGTAAGGAAGATGGGGGTCCTTGTCCTCTGAAAGCCCATAATGCCCCTGGGGAGACAATGCTCACCCAGGAAACATGTGAGTGAACACTCATGAGGTCTGTCCCCCAAATATCAAGCCAATGCCCATATAATTAAAAGTTTGCATGGCTGATACTTTCAGGACGGACCTTGCAGGTCTTAGCCTTATCTGTAGGTCAAAGGACAGCAGCACACGCTGCAACGGTCAGGGTGACTTCCAAGCAGGCTCCACCTGCATTTGCCAGGGGCGGGGGAGAGAGAATTCTGTGAGCACCTTGTGGGCAGGACTCATCCCTGGTTCTCTGTACTCCTTGGGTGTTGCAGGTTGCCTCAGGAGTAAGGGCAGGGAGGTGGAATGAAATGTCCAGGGATGGTATGGTAGTGGAATCAGCATGGGTAGGGAAGTGGCAGAAAGGAAACTTATCTGGATCGCAGTGGGGATAAGTTTGCAGCTACAAGACTAGGGAAGGGTGAGATTAATGTATGAAGCCCTCCAAGTCCAGGCAAGGCAGTGTAAAATTCAAGTCAGCACTCCATCATGCCAGCAAATTCCTGACTAGGACTTGCCCAGCGTGTATAAAGAGGATGGGCCAAGAAGTACACAGCATGGCCTGAATGGGTTTGCCCCTGGGTTGTCAGTGTGCGCTGCACCGTGTACGCTGAAGAGATTCCGCTCCCTTTACGGCTGATACATTCCAGCTTCCTCAAAGCGGACTGGATGTGGAGCTTTCTGGTGAATGAAATCTAATTCCGCACAAGGGGTCCTTTTGAACATCTGCGCTCATAAGGCAGACAGGCACATGAAAAGTGGTCCTTCCAGCCTTCCGCCCCATTACACCCTGGAATTCTGACCAGCCGCTTGTATGCATCTTCTCCAAATTTCTGCAAGCATTGCTCCCAGCTCACCTGCACAACCCTGCTCCCAAAGGCATTCCAGAGCTCCCAAGCATCTCTGTATCCCAAGGATACAGAGCGCTGTATCCTGCTCTGGCTTCCTGGCCCTGGAGAGAAACAAAAGGATGGCTGGAGTCTGGGTCCCTAGACACCATCCTGCAGGGATGTAGGATTACAGGGGTATTGGGAAACCTTCTTCAAGCATAAGGCAGCCAGCTTGTGGGATGAGTGGGCCATATATATATATATATATATATATATATATATATATATAAAATTAAGGACTAACTACCGAGTTGAGGGGGTTAAAAGGTGCCAAACCTCTTATCTGTTTGCCTCCTGCCAGTGCAGTTGACTTCTGTCATGCTACTGACATCACAGCTTGAAATCTACAAAGCATCTGCTTGACTTCTTTCTGGGTTTTTCTCTTATTTAAGAAATCAGCCCTGGCTGATGTGGCTCAGTGGATTGGCACAGGCCTGCAAACTCAAAGATCACTGGTTCGATTCCTAGTCAGGGCACATAACCAGGTGGCAAGCCAGGTCTCCAGCCAGGTCTGTAACTAGAGGCAGGTGAAAGGCAACCATACATTGATGCTTCGCTCCCTTTCTTCCTCCCTCCCTGGCCTCCTCTCTGAAAATAATCAATAAAATCTTTAAAAAAGAAAAGTGTTGATCAGAAAAGAAAAAAGAAATCAGTCCTTGCCTGGTCTATTGTGAAGAGCGGTTATGAGGAAATACTGGGAAGATGCGCACACCAGGACCTTTAGAGCTAGAAAGCACATGTTCCAAGGTAAGGAGTGCCCTTCTAGGGGACCAGGGTGCCATGAACCGTTTCATCACAGAGCTTTGGTCAGCTGGTACTATGTTAACTTAAGGCCCCTGGCTGAGGGATGATTGCGTTCCTGAGGCCTGGCCACTGAGCCTCACCTCTGGTTATGGGGACAAGTTGGAGCCTGGGCAGGAAGAAGCTAGAACTGCAGGGACTCTGGCATGGACCCTGCCCCCACCTGCACTCCCAGAGCCCTCTCTGCAAGCTACGCATTTAGAGTGGAGCTTGCCTCTCTACCTGTCATGGCTAAGTGATCGCGGGAAGGCTGATCTTAGATCAAAGCCTCACAGCTCAATTTTATTGAAAATGAACAGACGGGAGTGTAAAGCTGGGTTCTTCCTGTCAAGAGAAGATTCTAAATGGCTGAAAAATGCCACATTCTGATGTAAGAGCTTAAAATTGGAGACGCTCCAAGTGGTCTCTTCATCTGCCTGCCCTTTCACTGCCCTCCATTGCTGAAACACAAACAAGTCTTTTAACTTTTCTCTACTAAGGCAGCAAGGGGGGGAAAACATTCCACACACTGAGCCTCTTTCCCGGGAGGCAGGTGGGCAGGACACTCAGGTGAGCCCATTTTGATTTTGGATTGCCCATTCCCCCCGCGTACCTACCCCACCTGTCTGGCCAATTTTCGTTCGGTCTCCGAATCCTAGGGGAGTTGCCCTTTCCTTTGTAAATTAAAGCTCTTCATTCCTGGTCACGGAGTGATGCTGCAGGAGCTTCTCTGCTTCGAGAGCCGACAGGGAGAGGGAGAATGCTATGCAGAAGTGTTTCCCTGTGTCAGATTTCCATCTGTATTTCCCCTGAAGATCCAGAGGGGCCTTGGAAGGGCAGGGATTGAGCAGGGGTGGGCTGAGGCCAACAAAAGGCCAAGGACCTTTCAGGCAATTTGCATGTTTGTTCTTAGACTGGCCCTGGGGATGCAGGTGTTCTGCAGAGTCAAGGATCTGGCAAAAATGAATAAACAACCTGGCTGGTGTGACTCAGTGTATTGAGTGCAGACCTGTGAACCCATGGGTCACCAGTTCGGTTCCCAGCCAGGGCACATAACCAGGTTGCAAGCCAGGTCTCCATCCAGCTCTGTAGCTGGAGGCAGGTGAAAGGCAACCATACATTGATGTCTCTCTCCCTTTCTTCCTCCCTCCTTTCCCCTCTCTCTAAAAATAATGAATAAAATATTATAAAAACAAATAAAGGAAAGTGTACTTCAAGACACAACCTGTAATGAACAGTAGCCAATACCATGGCTTTTTACCACGATAGCTTGCTCAGTGGAAGCCCCATTCTGGACTCTTGAAATTGTCTTCACTGCTGACTTCAAGTTGGGGAAACACGAAAATCAATAGGCAGAAAAGCAGTTTGAACATCTTAACTAGATAATTACCTTAGGAATTTGCTGACTTTTGTAGGGAGCAAAATAATGCCACCCAATAATTTTTGTGGCTCATAAAGGCCCTTCTTCCCTCATTCCACAAATATGGAGGCAGGCATTGTGCTGGGCACTGGGGAACAAATAACAAAGGAAAATGCACTTGGTATTCATTCTTCTGGATCTCCCCACTAATGAGGAAATAGATCATCACATAATCCCAGCAATGAAAGTATAAGTACATAGTGACATGAGGTCCTCATGGTACAAAATACTCAAGTGTAGAGTCCTGAGAAGCTCCCCCAACTCCCCCCGTTACCAGTCATGCCAGAAGCCAAAGTCTGGGGCAGTGGTTGTCCAGTTTGACATGTGTTAGAATTTCCTGGAGGGATTGGTAAGTCACAGGCAGCCTAAATAAAGCTAAAAATGATGGCTGTAACAGTTGCAGTAATAATACATCTTCACGCACCACTTTGTGTTGGTAACAGTAAGAGGCTATTTCTTTCCTCAAGTCTCTTTTGAAAAGCTAAGAAGCCCTTTCTAGAACATATCCTCTTCTAGCAAACATCTCTTCACCTCTCATGCCCTAAGCTGTTGAATATAAAAGCTAACCAAGATTTATGCTCTGGTCTGAGGCCAGTCCTGCATGAAAGATGTGGCTGCAGAGAAGAGGTTGGACATGGAACAAATAAAGGGATGAATACAAGGAAGAAGGGAAGAATGGCTATTGGGTAGGCAGCAACTGGGTTGGCTTCCCTTATGTAGTACCAGAGGGTTACATGAATAGGAGTATAAGGCACTGTTGTTACATCTGAGAGGAAGAAGTGGAGCCCCATATTAGTACATTAGCCATCAGCAGCTTTGGCAAGAATAGGGAACTTCATTGAGCTTCAAGGATTCCAGAATGGAGAGCTATGCAAAAATCAATTCATCACCTTCTAGACATAGACCAGATCAACTCAATTCCCACAGTCCCTTAAAAGTCATCCAGGTCAACCCCCCCCTTTTTTTTTTTTTTTAAGATTTTATTTATTATTTTTAAAGAGACGGGAAAGGAGAGAGGCAGAGAGGGAGAAAGACATCAATGTATGGTTGCCTTTCACCTTCCTCCAGCTATGGACCTGGCTGGAGACCTGGCTGGAGACCTGGCTGGAGACCTGGCTTGCAACCTCATTTTGTGCTCTGGCTGGGAATCGAACCAGTGACCTTTGGGTTCACAGGCTGGCGACTTATCCACTGTGCCACCAGCCAGGGCAACCTTTTGAATTTTAAAAAAAATTTAAAGATCTTACTTATTTTTTAGAGAGAGGGGAAGGGAGGGAAAAAGAGAGGGAGAGAAACATCAATTGTGGTTGCCTCTCACATGTTCCCAACTGGGGAGCTGGCCTGCAACCCAGGCATGTACTCTGACTGGGAATTGAACCAGCGACCCTTCGGTTTGCAGGCCAGTGCTCAGTCCACTGAGCCACACCAGCCAGGGCATCAATCTTGAATTCTTGATGACTGACTATCCTTGACAATAATCCTGCCAAGTGGTTGCCCAACACTGCTTAAACACCTCCAGTGACAGAGATCTCACTACTTGTGATGGTTTTCTATCTCCAGGCAGCTCTAAATATTGGAAAGGGTTCTCTGCCAACTCCAAAGTGTACGCACATGTACTGATTGCTCAGTGATTAGGTGGCAGAGCCTTTGAAGTCGCTGTCAGTGTTTCCACTGGAAATGGAAGGTTTCAGATGTTTCTAACTAAAATTTCCTTGTAGATTTATACGTGTTGCCAAGAGATACTTCAAAAAAAATAAGCAAATACCTCTGGGGAATTTTGGCTTGTCTATGTTAAGATCTTTAGATATTTTTCATAATTCAAACCCATTTTTAGTTTGAAAGGTTTAAATTTTAGCAAGAATTTAGGCCATAGGATAACCTAATATGTAACACTTTGGGGGAAAATGTTTTAAGGAAATGCCTTGCAGGATTAACTTGGAAAGTAGTCATTGTATGTGAGTCCCATATTGCTCCTTCTTCTGTTAGACTGGAGAAAGCCTGTCTGAATTCCTGGCTGTCCCTGTGGGAGGAAGGGATCATATCCTTAGTGCCACCTCACAATGCAGTGAGTGTAGGATGGTGCATTTCCTGTTCATATGAATCCAGATAAATGGGGAATATCAGTGGCTCTCACCTCGGCAAAAAGAGTTCAGGGGATTGATAGGAAGCATTAGCTGCTGTGCTATAGTGGGTGAGGATTGGGGGCAGTATTCAAGGAAGGACCTAGGGTAGAGATTCCAGGGACCATTTGCATCCCGGTGACTCTATTCTTCTCTATGTGGATCACCAGTGCCTGACCAGAGCAACAGGAGTTGCTCAGATTCACCAGAATCATAGATACTAGTCAATTGTTTTCAAATCTCCGTATGATGCTATGGAAAGATTTTTCTTCTGTTACAAACTGGGAAGAGTGCCTGTAAGTATGCCTGCATTGTCAGATTATGTTTTTTTGCTTCATCACAGACATGATATTACTTTTTATTGTTTTTAAAGATTTTATTTATTATTTCCAGAGAGACGGGAAGGGAGAGAGGCAGAGAGGGAGAGAGACATCCCTGTATGGTTGCCTTTCACCTGCCTCCAGCTGGGGACCTGGCTGGAGAACTGGCTTGCAACCTGGTTATGTGCCCTGACTGGGAATTGAACCAGCAACTCTTGGGTTCACAGTCCGGCACCTTATCCACTGTGCCACTGGCCAGGGCTACTTCTTATTTCAAGGTTCATTTCATCTAGAATGTCACCCCCTCTTTTTGTCACTTTCCTGATTCATCTTCCCTTCCTCCCCTAACAACTCTGGAACCAGTATCCATGCAGCTGCTCTACCTCCATCTCCATCTCCCTTCTTCGGGCCTGGCTACCACTTGCCTAGACAGGGCCTTTGGATTTGCTTTTGGTAGAATTATGGTTAATGCAGACTCGTGCTTTCTTAGCTGTGGCCCAGAGCATGAGTGACATAGCCTACAGAGCCACCCTTCCGAAAGCTGCTCCCACTTGCCAATAGTCACCTTTGGCCCTTCTTCTTCTTTAAAAGACTTGCCCTCATTTTTCCAATGGTGTCTGTTTAGGTCACTCCCTCAGGAGGTGAGTGAGCCAGTGCTCCTGCAACTCAGTAGAGGATGCCTTCCTGGCCTGCAACACAATTGGAGTCACCCCCATTCAGCACCTGCCTCTGATGAATATAATTTTTTATTAAAAAAAGTTTTTTATACTTCATTTTCTTTTATTTATTTAGTTGTTTACTTAATAGATTTTATTCATTTTGCTGTTACAGTTGTCCCAATTTTACCCCCTTTTGCACCCCTCCTCCTAGTACCCCCATTCCCCCTGGCAATGTCCCCCTTAGTTCATGTCCATGAGCCATGCATCTAAGTTCTTTGGCTTCTCCATGTCCTTTTTTCTTCTTAGCATCCCCCTGTCTATTCTGTAACCACCAATGTGTACTTCTTTTTTATTCACATCCAGACAATTCACCATTTAATTACTGCCTGCTAACTGTCAGCCTCTCAAATCATAGTAATACTAAGTTTTCTTTTCATTATTTCAAAATGCTTATGGTAATTCATTTGTTTAAAGAATTACCTTTATAAGTAATGTCAGTTGCAATATTACCAAACATATGCACAAATACATTTACACACACACATATTTTTACACATATTTAAAGTACATACTGGATGTTGAAGAGTTAATACAAAAATTAAAACATGCCAATAGCTTATATAATTATCACATGTTAAATGATGGTATTTTAGATATACAATTTTTTAAATAGCCAGAAGTTACTCTAGGCCTAGTCTGAAGCACTGACCAAAGAGTCCTGTCACCAACCTGATCCTTTTGCATGTAACGTAGGTACCGAGAAGCCAAGTTCTCATGGGATCCCTTCCGCCTCAGGGGAAGGAGATGTGATATGAGATGTGATATGAAAGAAGAGGAATTTTCTCACATGACTCAGGAATGGATTCCAAAAGCAGGTCAATGCAAACAGCACTTCAAGTCACATGAGTGTGGCAATTGCTGGAGCTAGCCAGTGGCCTCCAGGGAACCTGTGAACTTGGAAGAAGCCAGTCTCCTTTGGAAGCGCAAGTTCTACTCTTCTATTAAAAGCCATCAGTTTTGCGGCTGTGAACACATCAGCTTTGTGGCTGTGAGACTGCACTGGAAAGTCCGATGAGCCTCAGTAGCTCTTCTCCAGCTTCCTTAAAGGTTGGGCTCTGCCATCTTGTCACCCATGACATACGTCTCCAGCAGTGCCCCTGGCATGGTTGGACCAATCAGAGTTGTCGTCTGTGTGAACTCCCACTGATAGATTTTAAAACTCTGGGGGGAAATGTGAGGAAAACCAAGTTTATTCCAGGCCCCCTCAGTATCCCAGAAACCAGCCTCTTCTACCTCCCTGCTCCCCAAGCCCCAGAAACTTATGGTGTACTTTCCCTCCTGGATCATCCGCATTTTTTGACAGGAAACAGCGTTTTCAGCAGGGTGTGGGAGGCTGCTTCCAAGTTTCTCAAATCACTCATTAGCTCTGAAAAATGCCAGCCGCTGAACTATTTCACATGCTTAGCAGAATGTACCACTGAGATGTCCTCCAGAGCCTTGTCATGACGGGCCAAAGGAAGATGGTTTTCATTTCGTTTACACTTGTGGCTGTTTCCCTGGGGGAAGGCATGGCTCATCCCATTCACTGCTTTAATAACAAGCAGGAGCCTGTCTCTTGACATGGCAAGACTTGTCGGGTGGCTTTGTGGACAGCAGATAAGCTGAGTGGGCGCTCGGATTTGAGGGCCTCATGAGTGGATGCCAGCCAGACCACCATGGCCCAGGCAAGCTGATTATACAGGCTGGGGAGGGCCGGGCTGGGCTGGTAGGGGAATTGGAGGCTGGTTCAGCATTCGACCTAATTTGAGGCCTAAGTAAAACTATGTGTTTGGTAATGGAGACATTCATATTGAAAACAGGTGGTGTTTGGGCTTTTGCCTACTCTCGAAAATGGAATTGTCTGAGGCCTGCGATGCATTTCTGGCTTCAAAGTCTCAAGCCTGCTGTGGCTTTGGACCTCCATTAAGGACAAGGTCTGTTTCAGCCTCTGTTCTGAAGGGACTCCTTGAAGGTCACCAAGGATATGGTGTTGTCAAGTTGCAGTCCTGGTCTAATGATGAAGTGCAACAAAACAAGTGGGGGGCTGCCTTTATGAGCAGCAGGAACTCAAGTTCGGTCTTGTCAGTCAACTTGTGTGACCTGAGTTTGTTGGGGGCAAGTTACTAAGCGGTTGTAAAAATTGCTTTGAGCCCCGACTGTATGCCAAGCACCATGCAGGCATGGGGGAGAGATAAAACTGGGTCTTACATGCTAATGGAAGACTTAAGATGTACTGAAAACGGTAACAGTAGAAAGTAACACAACAGCCAACCAAATGGTACCAACTAGTACTGCTCTTCAGACTGCTTTCCAGAAGCTTGCTATAGTGTAATGAGGGTGTTTTCCAAATAGAATTGATACATTTGTGAATTCCTTGAGGCCGTCACCCATTCCACAAACTCTTCTTCCATGGAGAGAGATGTCCATCAGACAAGACTGTGGGTAATCTTTTTTAAGTGAAGGCTAGTTATTATTTAAATTATTCCTTTCCTTTCTTTTCTCTTTACAGAGCCTACTCTCATCTTTATCCTGTACTGTGTTTATTTTCAAGCATATCCAGAATAAGTCACAAAGTGATCCGTCCAAGTATTGCTACTTATAAACAGAAAAGGTATTTTGATCTGTGTGCCCAAATAAGCCATAATAGCTTCTGCTAGTCCAAGTGACCTAATTTTTCATATTTCATCATTTTTAAAAAAAGAAACAACATTCACCATTGTATATTGGTTACAAACTTGTCAGCATAGGGTTTAATTTTTTTGTGAGTTGGCCCAGTTGATGCACTGGTTCGATGACTGTGAATGTACAGCTCAGACAGGTTGGAAGGAGGGTGGGATGCCCACCACCACCACCAACATACTCTGGAAATTTCATTTAGATCAAAAAGGCCATTAGACTTAGGTAATGCTTGGGTGTTTGCATATGATTTCTAAAGTTTCCACCTGTTATAAATTTTAGTGATTCAAAGACGTCTCAACGAATTACATTACTTCTACACAGTTGGGGGAGGGTAACCAACAGTTTGAGTAGCCCTTTATGAGGTATAAACTTTCACATATAAAATACATAAGTCATGGGTATGCAGTGCACAGCATAGGGAATATGTCAATAATATCATCATAACTTTGCACGGTGACAGCTGGTTACTAGACTTACTGTGGTGATCACATTGTAAGGGGGATAAATGTTGAATCACTATGTTGCATACTTGAAACTAATATAATAATGTATGCCAACTATACCTTTATTTAAAGTTTTTCAAAGAGTAGCATTTATTGTTAGCATCACTTTGGATTACAGTTATTTTAAAAGGCTTTCAATACAACGAAGAAAATTAGTTTACCATGAGGTTTTTCAGTGTGTTGGGGCGCATTTGGCTATCTGTTGGGATGAATGGAATCACTAGCAAAATTGTCTGTAACATTTTGCATCGTTTTTGGTCTCAAATGCTTACTTGAATGCAATGAATACAGAATCATTGCTATGGACAAATCCTGAGGAATGTACAGGTGGGTATCTGCGGGCATCCAGCAGCGAGCTAGGCAATTCTCTGAATTCAATTCCAAACCTGTGTAGTTCAACCCTACCACTTTGATTCATGTAAAAATGGGGGTGTGGGGGGGTGGGAGATGAGACTTGATATGGCTTTTTGGTTCCCATCAAAATTAAGATACCACCTCACACCTGTCAGAATGGCAATCATCAGCAAATCAACAAACAACAAGTGTTGGCGAGGATGCGGGGCAAAGGGAACCCTCATACACTGTTGGTGGGAATGCAGGCTGGTGCAGCCACTGTGGAAAACAGTATGGGGTTTCCTTAAAAAACTAAAAATGGAACTGCCTTTTGATCCAGCAATTCCA